>JBAFWW010033804.1:6330-18557 GCA_036873685.1 Agapornis canus | reverse complement strand
CCTCCAGCGTATCCACTGAACCACACAGCTTGGTGTCATCAGCAAACTTGCTGAGTGTGCACTCAATCCCAAGGCTGTTTTTTTAATTTCCAACCACAGTATCATGCAAGGACTTCTGCTAGAGCCGAGTGTCTGAGAAACAGCACTAGCATTCAGCTCTTGGTCTGGTATGGTCAAATTTAGAACACCTATGAACTGCTTAGTACAGAGCTTGCCATGATACAGAGGCCGCTGTCATCAGTAAGAGAAGCTGTGGAACCAGTAACCACCAAAACCAGTAATCACCCAAACCAGTAACCACCCACTCAATCATATCCAGCAACTTGGTCATCCATATACATAAAAGATTCCCTCCCATGCACAAAGAGTGAAGCTGGTGCAGAGTGTAATCCTTTGCACCTGGATCTGAAAAACCAGACTGTGTGGGAAGGAAAGACCAAAGAAGCAGAAAGGTCTAGGAGGAATAGAACATGCCTACTCAAAACACAGGAGGAGAATTCAGCTCAGTCCAAGCACTGTGAGGGAGAATTGTGGAAGAGGTGTGCCTGTGGGTGAGAGGACCTTACCAGCAGTTGGAGCGGAGCAGCAGCTTGTATGCCCAGGTACCAGCAACTGGGAAGACTGGGATACAGCGACTGTTACTGAGCAGACTGAATGCCTGAGCCCAGCTGCTGGTGAGGTCCACATTGTACATACGTGTGTATATATATATATATACATATATATATGTTATGTATGTATATGTATATATATACATATATATATATTTTCCACTTACAATCGCCTATTCAGCTAGACAGGAGAACAAGATAAAGCCCTTGGTGCTGATTGTGCTAGTGGTTGTGTGAGCACAGAGCATGTCTGCATGTGTAGATCTGTGTACCCTGCTGTCTGTATATGCATGTATAAATATATATATGTATGTATGTACCTGCGTGTATATATACATATATATATGTTGTATACTTGTGTTTGTGTTTCTATTAGGAATACATGCTGAACCTACCACTTGGACCACAGAGCATGGAGCTGTAGCTGCCTGGCCTCTGCTGGGCTCCCAGATTTGGCTTCACCTAGGAAAACCAATTGAAAACTCCAGCTAGGTGAGATGGAAGGCTGTGTCACCTTGTAAATGCTATGAAGCTTGAAAAGCCTGGAACACCCCTGAGACCAGGTTTTGTAGTCAGTATTGTATGCAAAGGCAACTTGCCAGTGCTGAACTACCTTCCCAGCGCAAGCAAGGGTGCCTTACAACATGCAGTCATGGATGGGTTTCTTCTCCCTGGCAGGTATATCGGCTAGGCCTGTCCATGTGCTTCAATACATCATTATTTCATTTCAAAGCTGTTCTTAAAATTCAGGCTAGATGTAATTATGTATCTTTCTGAAATGATGCAGCTGAAGAAGAAAGTCAGGAAACAAAATACACCTGACATTTGAAAAAGATGGGGAAGACAGCGTTTGAGCAAGAAGCAAACCACTGAAGAGCTATCACTCTACCAGCTGAACATACACAGTGTTTTCCTCTGCTTTAATGTCACAAGAAGGTAAAATCGCTCAAAGCAAGCCAGATCTCTTTATTTTTGTCCTTACCATATGGCCTTCCCTTGCAGCAATGTAGCATACCCGGCCTCCGCTGAAGAATGTGCCATTGGATGAACCAAATGTAGACAGTGCCACAAACAGGGATATGAGCCATGCCCAATGGCCCAGGACTTTGTCTCTGAGGTGGGAAAAAGTTGCAAGCATAACATCACAGCTCATAATTGTATAAATACTCATTGTAGAACCAGGCAGGTTTCTTCCCTGCATTATTCTCACTGATGTATTTTTTTTCCAAAGCCTTTCTAACAATTTAAAGCCTTCTTCCAGTTCCCATAATATTTAGTCACTTGTAAGTTTAACGTGCCCAGAAAAGGCAGCTTTCCTTCCTGCCTGGTATTTATACATCTACATCCATTTACACTGCAATGGTGTACAAAGCTGTCAAAGCAGGTGACCCCCCTGGTTTTGTGTACAAATCCTGGATATGCTGTTATTACAGCCAACAGTATTAGCTTGCAGAAAACCTGTTTCCACAGGACCTGAAGAAATTTCCTGCATTATAAACTCTTCCCCAATATCCATAAGACTATAAGCCTTTAATCCCATATGCACATATATCTGCTACTCTGTGAATCAGGCTAAAGTCAAAGAAATTTTTTGAATTTCCTAAGTTTGATTCTATAACATGTTCAGGCATTTAGGGTTTGTGTTCTCCATAACAGAAGGAGTAGCAGGGTTACAAATAGAGTTTGAGGTAATTATTTGGGAGATAGGATAAAAATCCAAAATTCAGGCTTTTTTTAGAACTCTTTCCCATTCTGAATCATGTCTTTGAGCCACATCAACTCTTTGTTAGTATCACCTATCCCATGTATCCAAAATCATGAGTTCAGCTGTCCGAGCTCATGGCAGGAACTTAACTACCACAGTAATTCCAAAAATGTAGCTTGTAAGCTTACTATCTGGGTTATGGTCCTTCAAGCTAAGCTACTTGCAATAACCACAGCTAAAATGTCTCCCTTCTGAAAATGATGGGATCTGGTTATCTCCCATTACCATGTGACTCCAGAACACAAGATCTCAAGGGAAAACTACATATATCACAAAATCAATTATAGAACCTTCAGCAATTGTGTGTATTTTGCATCTGTGAGATTGGTGCGCTGCTGTTTGGACCCTGAAAATGAACTACAGGGAGTACTCCAAGTAACTTCTTACAAGCAAACTGATATCTGCAATTACTGTTAAATTGTTGGCATCAAAGAAATGCTGGGGAGAGTTTCACCAGTTCCTTTTGTGGATGAGCCTCTCACCACTGAACAATTTCAATGTGGCATGTCTTCCTCTGGCTCTTTATACTCCTCCCATCCCTTCTTAATGACCTGAAGAGATGCATCTTTTGCTTGTAAATCACAGCCATTACACCCTCCTTAGCCTGTAGCTCTCTACCTGTCCTTTCAGCTTTTTGGTCACTAGTTCAATGTTTCTTCCTGAATTGCACTCTTGGGGTGAAAAGGTTAATCAGGCAGGAAAAAGAGATGTGTTAAAAACAAGGAAGCTCACAACTTGTTAATCAGGAATGATGGGAAAGGAAGTGCAGGGAAAGTTCATGACATTGCGGCTTAGGGAGGCTTTGTAACCTGTTCAAAGCAAGCACTAGACCTTTAAAAGCTCCTACCTACAATGACATGAAAGGTTATTAAAGAATGCATCTAGCAGTAGCTCAGTTGGATCTTCAAACCAGACATCTTGTGTAATGCACACAGAAGCAAAGCTGCTGCTGACTTATTAGGAAGATGAGAAGCAACATAATCCCTGTGTCATTGTTTCAATCAAACACCTCATTTAAGGCTGTCATGGATTCTGTATCTTTGGAAATATTTAGAATAAGGCTGGATGTTCTGGTGGGAGATCATCTGGTTAGAAGTTGATAGTGCTTACATCTCTCATGACTGTCCTTTTCTTCTCTTGCTAAAATCCTTGTCTTGCACAAAGCCTGTCTGATATGACCAAACACTTCAGGTTGGTGTAAGGTACAAATAGTTTCTGGACAACTTTGGAAAAGTACATGTCAACTTAAAGATACAATTACCAAAGGTTGCACAACCCATGTATAACATTTCTCCTTCTCAAAGGTGTTGTAGACACCAGTGTTGTTTTCCATTTCCCCACAGATAGAGAAACTGATCCAAAAGGCTCTGGTCTGGTCTAATTTTCAGGTGCTTAGCGGACAGGATTTAGCCAGTCAGCTCCTGTCTCACTTCCAACCCATTGACTCTGCATGAGTAGGGCAGCACATTGTCCTCTTCATTTTTCTGGAAATATTTGAAATGTGGGGTATTTCCCAGTCCCCAAGTCCAGATATGCACCCTCACTGCATCCTCACTGTGGGGAGATGCTCCTGGTATACACTTCATTCCCTCTTTATAGCCACTTTCCCTGGGAAAACATGAGCTGGAGGGGAGCCACACGTTCCCAGTGGGAATGAATGGGAAGTAAAGCATGAGCTGCAGAGCACCGTATCTTGGCAGCCTACATGCACCTCAGAGACCATGGGCCAGACAGGGTTGGTCAGCCCGACCTTTGATGGGGAAAGGCTGACCTGAAGGTGACAGAGCAGGGACTGGCAGCATGCTACCCTGTAGCATGGCCTGACAGTTCTTCCTGGTCTGATAAATGCAGTGCTACCATTCCCACTGGGAATGACAGCTAAATCTCCTGAAACTCAGGGGAGAACCCATATTTCACAGGGCTTCATTGGCTGTGTTGCCACATGCATAGCTCACCCCCAAGTGGTGGCCACAGCTCCTGAAGACAGCAGTTCAGATGGAGTCATGGCTGCTAAGTAGCTCATGTTTACCAGCAAATACAGGCATGTAACCAAAGGAATGGCAATCATCACAGCTCTGGGAAGGGTCACCTGGAAAAGGGATAACAAGAGTGTTAGGTGCAGCACATTTACACCTGCACTGGACTTTTTTGTTTGTTTTGTCTTTGTCCCTCATTTGTCATGTCCCTCATTCAAACTCCTTTGCTCACTAAGTGTTTCACAGAACAAGACTTACATCCAGAGTCATGCAGCAGTTTTTACACCAGTCTCCTGGAAATGGCAGGCAAACAGCAAGGCTGTACATTTAAGTTAGCCTTTAAAAACCAAACCAAACCAACAACCAACCAACAAAAAAACCCCAAATTTTATTAAAAAATATTTTGGTTCGTAGCTGCCCAAGATGTCATTGCTTGGTTACATCTTGATTACTTTAATATTGGTTTTGTTTGTTACTAGTGTGTTACATCTGCTGATGTGCTGTGTCTTCCCATGAACATCCTACTGACACATGTGATGTACCAGTGTGTGTTGCATCACATTGAACTCCTTTACAGGTTAAATCCAAGCAGGGGAGCGCAAAGGAGATTTGCTCTTGAAAGGATTTTAATTTTTTTCTAGTGACAGGATGCAATCTTGGAACAGCACAGAACATCTTAAGGCTCAACAAAACCAACAAACGCTAATTTATGCAGCTGAAAACACTGGATAAAAAGGAGTAGTAAAACCTGAAATATCAAATTTGCATTCCTGCCACAGGACAAGATATAGCAAATCCTTATGTGGTTGCCTTCACTCCACAAGGGTGTGAATATCAGTGCTCGAGGTCCTGTGGGTGAAAGTGCCACATGACCTTAGGATCTTTGCTGCCATTTAGGTTAATATTTAACTGTGTATTTTCATTTTATCTGTAAAAACTTGTGTGCTGCACTGGTAGAAAGCACATTCTGTACACACTGCACTCATAGCTCTTTTAAAAAAAAGGTTGTTCACTGGTTATAGTGGCTGATCTGTGCAGAGGCGATACGGCACAGAAAGGGCTGATGTGAGATGCAAGTGAGCAACTTCAGTGCCCAAAGCACAGACAGAACAATACCAAAAAAGTACACAGTTAAAGACAAGGTCATTCAGGGAGCTAGATTCCTGCTCCAGCAATGCTTCACTTGCTTTGAAACTCCCCCTCCATGCAGTGAGGAGAGAGATAAGTGGGGTTTTGATGCATACATTATGGGTCAATTCTTCTACGTGGTGTTAAGAAACTTCTATGGATTATAGCAGAGTGCTTTTCTGCATAAATCTAGGTGTCTACAGTGAGATCCTCTAAACACTAAAGCAAAACTTCACCCCCAAAACATTCAAGTGCTGCCTAATAGTTTTTTTAAGTCAATGGAGTATCTTAGTGCTTTCTTATAGGCAGGCTTCTTTTTTGCCTAGAGACTCATTTTTATCTTTTCTGGACACATTCACAGGTGTCCTGTCTTAGAAGATGGAATAAACATGAAGGAAAGCTCTGTAGTCTTTCCTCCCTTCATTACCACTCTTAACACAATCATTGATAGAATCACACTGTCAGCAGGATTAGTAAGTAAAGCCCAGCTCACTCACCTCAGGCTTCTTCAGTTCCTCGGTTACATAGTTCAGGTTGTTCCACCCATCGTAGGACCAGAGCCCCTGGTAAAACGCCACTCCAATTGCCCCAATACCTGTGGTTGTGTTCTGAAAAGCATTGTGAAAGCTCTGAGTTTGTCCCCTGGTGAGCAGCACCAGTCCACCTACCACAATCACCAGTAACGCCAAGAGCTTGGCAGCTGTAAAAACATTCATAACAGACGTGGCCAGCCTCACGTTGAGACAGTTGATGATAGTTAAAAGCAGGATGCTGGCAGCAGCTGCACATTTGATGATAATTGGTGGAGACGAGCATCCTGGGTAGAACGGTGCGACAGCGTATTCAGCAAAACTCAGACAGACAGCTGCCAAACTAGCTGGTCTCACCAGGGTAACAGAAGTGTAGGCAAAAAGGAAAGCAGGAAAAGAACCAAAAATCCTCAAGATGTAAATATATTCTCCTCCAGACTCTTTAATTATGGTTCCAAGCTCAGCATAAGACAAGGCTCCAAACATGGCCAGGAGACCACACGCTCCCCAGACAAGCAGGCTGCTGGCAGGGCTCCTCATATGATGTAGTACCCATTCAGGGGACATAAAGATCCCTGAGCCTATCATGGTGCCTGCAATTAATGACACTCCACTAATCAGGCCGACCTCTTCCTTCAGTCTTAATTTCTCCTTCCCTTCACACACATCTGTGGATGAATGAGGTGAATCTGTTGTTTTCCTTTTCCTCATGGTGAAAATGTTAGGAGATGTTGTTCAGAGATAATATGTAGTAAGACTGAGCATTTCAATAAAGACTGTCTTAGGCCTTTAGGGTTAAGTTAATGGTTACAAAAGTCACACTGAACACTGTCATGGAATACAAGGTTACCTTCCATGTTTTGCATTCTTTCATTACCCACCTTATCTTGATAATTTGTCATGGTTCAGATCCTGCCAAGACTGATTATCTTTGAGTCTCATTGCAAAAAATGGTAATGGATAGCATTTAACACCACCACCTTACTGGACTATGCCTCTGATCATCTCTGCTTTAAATTATGTTTCAAATTGCATCTGAAAAAAAGGATCAGTTAAGCAAAATCCCCATGCAAACCTGCACTTTGTGCTTTGATTACAAGTTAATGCTCAAGCACCTGCTTTAGTGCTCAATCATATATTCATTCCCTACTATGAAGTGATAAAACAAACAAGCCTGTCACCCAACATGCCATGGCTTTGCTCAGTAAGGAACATTTACAGTCAAAGACACAGGAATATCCTGCTAAAAACAGTCTAGAGACTGTTCTTCTGCACAATATTAGGGTGCAATTCTGGCTTTTGTGAATTTCAGAAAGTGCAGTAGAGTGAAAAGGCCATAATTATATTTTATGGGCCCTTTTTGCCAATGCACATGAGGTATGTGCATTTTTACCAGACCATGGTCTTCACAGGACTTTGTCACTGAAAATGCCACTGACTCATACTTAGGTATCTGACAGATAAAATCTCAGACTCTGGGGCAGGTTCTGCTATAAATCTGAATATTGTTACAGTGCATGAGGGTGTATTTTGTGGGATGTGATATGTATAAATTCTTGAGCAGACGGGAGCTTCCATATACCTTCCTCTCAACTTAAACAAGACTTCCCATTACTGGCTTGGTGATCTCTTGCAGACTCCTGTTATGATAAATAGCAGAAAATGAGAGTAAGACCTTCCTCAGCCCTTCACAGAAACAGCAGAGCTTGACTCTAAAACTGTTTGTCCTCCACAACCATCTGAGCTAAAAAGAGCATGAATATAAACAGAGAAGTATTTTTATCATTTGTCTAAAAATTCCTTCTCTTCTAAATTGTTTAGTTTTCTCTTTCTTTGCTTTAAAATAATAATTAAAAAAGTTATCTCACTAACTTTGCAGTTTTCTGCAAGATTTGCCCAAAATAACACTTGGACTCTTACCAAAGCTCCCATGCCCATAGGAAAAGCAACATACTCAAGTCAAATAATTTCTCATGCTATAGCAAATAAAGTTGCACAAATTTTAACATCAGGTTAGAGGCTTTTAATTTCTTGAAAGAAGCAAAAAAGAAGTCAAATCTCACCAAAGAGTAGGGTTTTTTTACAGTATAAATCTTATTAATAAATGAAGGAAATGAGAAAAGTTGGGGGCGGGAGGGGAAGTTGTGAGGGATATTAAAAGCTACTCCTAATGCCAACTCATTTATATTCACTAGAAATGGATTTCTCCTAATTTCAAAGTCACTAATAAAAATTCACAGCTGACCAAGCTGTAGCTTTAACAGAAGTGAAAGGTTACTTCATCTGTATTGAGTATGTTTTCAAGTCTTCCTAGCCAAGATGTGAGTCCTGATAATAAACATAGGCACCTTGTACTGCAAGGGTGTGAGTTAATGCATTTCAAGTTAATGATTTGCAAAGTGCTTGAGGACTTGAAGGGAGGCATCTCAGTAATGCAGAGTATTTTTGTTTACTTCTACTAAGTGACAGTGCTCTTCTTGTTAGCTGGTTTAGCTATTTGTAGTGTACTTGTTAAAAAATGTTAATCACAGTGTCAGGCCATGCTGGAATCTTTCAGAGGTCTAAAGGTCTGGCTTTTCTTGCACTACAGATATTCTACTAAGTGCATCCACACATGTACTATGTTTGCCAATTTTAACTGAAAGTATATCACAAAATATGGTTAAACCAACACTAAAGGAAAACTCGATACAACTACAAGTAGTTAAGTATCATTCTCATAAGCTTGCAGATATATTTCCATCACTGGTTTCCTGTTTTAATGAAGGCATTTCTTTTCTGAAACAGATATGCAAGGTTCTTGGAGGGCCTGAGAGGATCTTTCCATACCTTTGAAGTTCTTGCTCCTAGAAATGAAGAACTTTTAATCTAATGTTGTAGAAAGAATCAGAATGTCTTCAAACTTGGTCATGTCAAAAGGATTTCTGTAAGACAACTCACATAACCAGGATTAATTAGTTGGTACATCAATAGCCTCAATAATTTCCTAAAGGGAAGTCTATTTCAAATCCCAGCATCATTGTTACTCAGTTCTAACTGCTTCTATCTAAAGTAATAATGAATCTAATTAATCATTGTAAGAACTGGAGGCTATTCCTATGGAAGCTAAGACAGTCTGATTGCTTTGGATCTATTTTTTTCCCATTGACTTGTTCTTTGTTTGACTGATATTAGCAGTAGAGGAGCAATATGATATTTCAGTCAAACTCATTGTCACAACTGCGATTTGTCAAAACTGGCTACGTATAAGGGCATCTCACTGCTCCCCTTCAGGAGCATATAAGGAGTTAAAATAAAAACACCGCTTTCTCTGTATGTGGAGTAGCCCACCGAACTTTGTTGCTCAAGCTGCCACATGACAAATCTACTACCTAAACAACTCTCACTTTTCATTTCCCTTTGACATTGCAATGGGTGGTTGCCATCTACTGGTCTCTAAAAAATAAGGCAGCTTTGTCCAGTGAAACATGGCTCAGTCTACATTTGGTTTTGATATTTTGCATTGCTGATTAGAAAAAAGCCCCTGCAATAAGTATTAGTGCTTCAATATTAGGGTAACAGTATACTTGAGTCGTGAATGGAAATTCTTCTCAATGTCCTTGGTGCTATTTTTACCTCAGCAATAGCTACAAGAACTAGAGAAAGCTAATTTAAGGTAAAGGCCAATGTCAATGGTAAGCAATAGACAAAACATGTGGGCAAGTATTTCGCAATATTAAATTTTAGGTCCCAGGAGTCGTATTTGGAACATGATTATGGGCTTGGCTTCCCTGTCCCACACTTGGGAATGAGTTACAAATCTCAGAATGGGGACTAAAAATAACCCACAATCTGAGGATGGAGTGGCCAGCACCATTGCCCATAACTTTCTTTGGAGATAGACACAAATATTACACTCACAAATGTGTGCAGGGATCGAGATTTTATTTTATTTTTTTACATTAAAAAAAAAACAAAAAACAAAACAACAAAAAACAGACACCAAGTTGTATGAGCGGTACTAAAGGTTGGAGAACTCATTTAGGATGTAAGCTGTGAGTTTAATGGCCTTCTCTATTTGAGAACTTGGAAACTCACAAATCCAGGCTGAATATCCTTCCCTTCAAAATGCAGGCTTCGAACTCCAATTGCAGGCAGATCTTGGTGCCCACACTTACAATAGAAATAGAGATGCCTGCTTGAAAAGGGGGGAAAATAAAACCTATTGAGCCCTGAAATAGGTCTTGAGCCCAGAAGAAAAACTGGGGCAGAGAGAAAACATTCCCCAGGTGTCCGATGTGAAAACAGAAGGGAAGAAGACTCATTTAGAGCTACCTGCCTGTGGAAGGGATGCTCTATAGTGTTTAACCCTCTACGTCTCCAGTGCATCCTGGCTCTTCTTACACCTGAGCCCTGTAACAGAACAGCTTTGGGCCTTCGCCCTGCTGGAGGTAACCTGGAGCCAGCAACTCGATTTGTGATGCCATCAGCCCTTGTGCTCCAAGGGGCCAGCAGCACTTGTTTGCCCCAAGGGACCAGGGTCTCTGGCATGCTTCGCAGCAGAGCAGCTCTGGCTGGGACTGTAAAGCTACCAGTGTGGATGTAGGTAGCAAAAAACTCAACCTGGGCTACTGGGAATAGGACTGGGGTAAAAAAAGGCATTTCTGAGGATGTACAACAGCCCTAGGCTTCACAGTAAGAATAACCACTAAAACAGAGCTTGTTTAAGTTTGGACAGCAACTGCCTTTCCCTGTCCTGTTACAATAGCAGATCTGAGCCAAGGGGATTACGAGGGAATATAAAAAAAACAAGAATTTACCATAAACTGAATTAGCGCTTCCTGTCTGGGTCTGCAGACAGCCTGCAGGGGGGTCACAGAAAGGTGAGCTCAATGCTCCCTGGTCTTGCTCATTAGGGCTCAGCACAGCCTGGTTCTGCAACTATTAAACTTTAAATTTAAACATTTGCTTTTGTTTTACAGATATTCTGCATTAAAATGCACTTGGTATCCCACATGTTGCAAATCAGATACTAAACATTTTGTGTAGTTATCTTACTGTATTCAGGAGGAAGCTACTTCATGTTCTCTGGGCTGCTCTGTTGAGCTGGGCACAGGGCAGTAACAGCCCCACTCTTACATGCTGCATGGCTGTACTCTTAAATAACTGTTACAGAAGATAGTGATGGAATAACACAAGAACCACAGCTGAAAATAAAAGAATTACAACCTTCATGAGTACTGACCCCACTGCTGCTTGTGAGGTCAAGAGCTGTGACCTAAAGTTCAGTTTACAAACATTGTCTTTTCATTAGAAATACAAAATAATTATTAGAAATTTTTATAATAAAATTAGAAAAGACAATACTGCTTCTGATATGATTAGAACAGCATTCTGAGGCTAAACAAGCCAAGAAGGATTGCATTTTCCCTAGGCTCTCCAAACATTGGAAACCCATGCAACCAGAGAAGATCCTAAGCCACCCATTGAGAGTAACCCAGGAGAGTATCTGTGTAAGGGCTCATTCTCCAGGCTGCTGGAGCAGTAACTTCAAAGAGAAAGAAAAGAGCAAACCAACAGGCTTAGACTAATGCTGTCTTCAGGATTCCACATTTTGTCATTGCAGGCAGTTTCCGTATCAAGTGCCATTGCTACATTTTCTTTCACTTACTGAAGGAATGTTATACAAATTTCTTCCTTTGTTCCTCTTTACATCCGTATTTCCTTATTTTACAGCTATATATATACTCAGTGTATATATATGTATATATAAACAGCATACAAAACCTGTCCTGTTTTCTTTTTCTTTTCCAAGCTGTACTTTAAATTAGCCTCAGCAATTCATTTGCATTTGTTTGCACTCTTAAGAACTACTTTTAAATTTTGGAATTAATTTTTCATTTATTTACTAAATTTAATTCAAGATTAGATTACCTTGTCCTAGATGAAGTCTGGTTTGCAGACTCATTATCAAATAAATGCTATCATTTTAAATACCAAGCAAGATTAAAAAATAGAATTAAAATATGGCAATAATTTTGACTCCAAAATTCTGTTTAATCAGTGAAACGCATTCCTACATTTCTCAGTAGATGTATAATAATACTTCTGCTTGTTGTAGTTTAAGCCCAGTTTCTACTCCCCTCTTGTCTCTTTCTTTCTTCCCCCCACCCCTCCTCCCCACTCCCAGAGGGATGGGGAGGAGAATAGAAGGAATGTAACTCCCATGGGTTGAGAT
>JBAFWW010033794.1:0-13723 GCA_036873685.1 Agapornis canus | reverse complement strand
TGGTCTTATCAGCCTTGTTCCCGGCTTAAGTCAAAACACCAGCTACTAAGGAGAAAAACAACTGACTGCAACTGCTGAACCCAGGACACAAGAGATAGTTATAATTTAACCCTCTTAATGCTGTCTTTCATTACTTAAAATGTCTTTCATAATTGCTTCCTTGTAGTGATTAACCATAACTTTTTAATTGGTCAGGGTGCTCTTCAATTATCAGCTTTTCAAAGTCCTGATGTGCATTGCACTTCTGGCTTGAATTGGTTTAGAGAATAAAATTTAGCTCCCTCTTACATGTGCAGACATTTTAAACAATGCTGGAAATAGCTGACTGTATTCAAGTTTTTAT
Organism: Agapornis canus; assembly: GCA_036873685.1. Lineage (NCBI taxonomy): Eukaryota > Metazoa > Chordata > Aves > Psittaciformes > Psittacidae > Agapornis > Agapornis canus. The sequence goes on along the minus strand of JBAFWW010033794.1, from coordinate 13,380 downwards.
TTTATGCTAAAACTTCTTTTTCACTACCCAGATGATGATGAAAACTGAATTTAAAGGTTATGTTCATGAAGTTTAGAACATCTGTCATAATATGTCTCTCTTCAATGGTAAAAATAACTGCAGATGCTCAGAATTCCAGAGTTTTAACTACAAAAGCTGGAATTTCCTACTGCAAGGTGTGCACTTTTTATAATAGATTAAAAATCACATAATGCTTATTTTGTTTACTTTTCATTCTGCTTAAAACTTACTGCAGGATGTGTGACACAGGAGAAGGGCTGTTCACCTTTCAGACACGAGAAGGAGAAATGATATATCAGAAAGTCCATTCTGCAACACTGGCAATAGCAGAGCAACATGAAAGATTAATGATGGAGATGGAGCAGAAGGCAAGGGTAAGGGCCTTTCAACAATATCTTTAAACTTATTAAAAAAGTTTAAACTTTTTTCAACTTTATTAAAAAAATGGTAATGAACAGAAGAAGTGTGGAATAATGGCATTGCATGGATTCATCTGTAATGATGGCATTAGCTGTGTACAAAGACAAAAGAGATTTTTGAATTCATGCATTTTCATGGTTGGGGATTTTCAGTATGTGCTACATAATGATTGTTATTGGTGTGGTTTTGGTCCGGTGAGTACCATAAGCTGTGCAGAAGCTGTGGGTGGTGTAAGAGACGCTGAAAAATCTGTTGATTTTATACTTCAACTAGTAAGCTAATGGTGTTTGGGTTTGAAATTTACTTAATTTATGGAGGTCTCTGGACACAAAAGTTCTGTTTCAGAATACTAAGTGATACATTTGTTTTTATGCTAAGAAATCTGTTACTGAAGCTGAGTAAAGTGTTAGAGGCATGAGGAGAAACTAAGCTTTTCCATTTACCTTTGAAAGGGCATGGACTGGAAACAAAAATGTTCGGTGGCAGATAATATAGTACCAGATCTGCTCCATTGTCATCATGAGCAGAAGCTCAGTCAGTTTAAGTAGGCAGTCATATATGCACTTTTATCTTCTGCCCATTTCCCCTTCAAATTATAACACTGGGAAAAAGACCTGAAATATGGGGTCATTAGTCACTGGCGTAGGTGTGGGGTTGAGTTAGTTACTTGTTTTGTTAAAATTGAAGCAGACTGGATTTTCTTCAAATGTTGCAACAAAGTGGACAATGATCTTATGTGTTTGGGAAAAGAATTAATTCGTGCCAATGCTAGTACTTCAATTGAGATTCTTTTCAGGGAAATTATTATCTCTATATTCACTTCTTTTGTTATTTGCTTTTTCGATGGATCAGTGTAATACAGATGGCAATTTTGTTTTGCAGCTGTTTTGCAGAGAAGGGGGCAATTGGAATGTTTTGGTAGTGATTGTACAGTTTCAGCATAACAAATTAATTAAAAAAAGCAATGACCAGCTTTCTATTTACAATATCATGTTTTGTACCATTTTGTTATCTATATGAGCATTTTTCTACCTAGCCTCTACACCAGGATGCAATGCTTACCAAACCATTTTCATTCCTAATGGCAGCTTTGATCTTCTGCCACTCAGCCTCCACTGGAAACACTCCTGATGTAACTTCTTCATCCACTCTTGTTCAAGTGCATAACATGGGGGGTTAAGGGCTGTAGATTTCTCATGTTATGACTATGCATATGAGAGAGGCTAAATAAATAGTCATACCTTTCTAACCTTTTAAATTACTTCTTTCAAGATCTGGCAGTAAAAACTTATAATGTAATCTCAAAAATATAAAAACTTACAGTGTGTAAAACAATAATTCTAAATAAGGTAGCACTAAAGTTGATGTCAAGCAGCTGAAATTAATCAAGTGTCAGTAAAACTGAAGTATAAATGCATGAAGAAAATATAGTGGCACAAGTTTCATAACTTATTGTAGGAAATCTTCAATGGCACTTGTTTTGCTTTAGACAGCAAAGCTGTAAAAGTAATGCCATTTAGATTGTGATCCTTTAAACGTTTGCGAGAAGATAAACACCTTTATGGACATTGCATCTTATTTTTTTTTTTTTTCCTATCATCATTATTTATAAGTCTTTTCTCTAATATTCAACTTAATGTAAGTGAAGGAGTCATCATGACAGATTTGTGACATTTAAAATAGATATTATCAATCAGTTGCGAAGTTACAAAGTATGGGAAAACCAGAGAGACACTAGTGGATGCTGCCAACCCAATGAATATCAAATATATTTAGTTAAAATGTATGTCTTTTGGGCTCCATTTCAGTATTGCAATTTACTTACTATGACAAAGCTCTTTTCTGTCTGAGTGTATTTGTGTCATGTCAATACCTGGATGAGAAACTGGAGAAGAAAATTAGTGGAATCCACCCATAGATGGTCCCCTATCACAACACATTGGTCTTTTAGCATGTTTTCTTTTCGTTCCAAGTGCTGTATAAACTCAACCACTGAGATTCTGAACTTTTAGGAACATTCATGAACTCGTGCATTTTCTGCAAGTTAAAGTATAGCCTAAAGTATAGGCCAATTATTCATTCCAATATTTAGCTCACTTTTGTTCTTTTGTTCCCATCTATGATGTTTCAGTATAATGTTTGTTTAAAAACTTTATAACCCTGTAAAAAGATGGATACCTTACTGCAATTCATAGTGAATTGTTTACTTGGTTCCCATGGGTGTTGTGAAGCTTATTTCCAGAGCAGAACAAAACAGAACAGAAAACAGAAAACAGAACAGAAAACAAAACAGCGGTGGACTAGAACTAGAACTAGAACTAGAACTAGAACTAGAACTAGAGCCAAAACAGAGTGGAATGGGATGGAATGGAATGGAATGGAATATTTCTGTTGGAAAGGACCTACAGCAATCTTCTAGACCAACTGCCTGACCATTTACAGGCTGACCAGAAGTTAAACTTGGTGTTAAGGGCATTGTCCAAATGCCTCTTAACACTGGCACGCTTGGGCATTGAACACCTCAGTAGGAAGGCTGTTCCAGTGTTTGATCACCCTCTTGGCAGCAAATGCTTCCTAATATCCAACCTAAACCTCCCCTAGCTCAGCTTTGTACCATTCCTATGTGTCCTATCGCTGAATTCCAAGGAGAAGAGCTCAGCGCCTCTCCACCTTCTCAGAACGCTGTAGAGAGCAATGAGGAGGCCCCTCAGCCTCCTTTTCTCCAAACTCGACAAGCCCTAAAGTCCTCAGCCACTCCTCACAGGACATGCATTCCAGCCCTCTCACCAGTTGTTACTCTTGTTTGGACACAGTCAAGAATCTTCACCTCCTTCTGAAATTGTGGGGCCCAGAACAAAACACAGTGCTCAAGATGAGTTTGGACCAATGTTGAATACAGAGGGATAATCAATTCTGACAAGCTGGTTGTGCTATGTTTGATGCATCCCAGGTTGTGGTTTGCCCATTTGGCTGCCAGAGCACACTGCTGACTCCTGTTGAGCCTGCTGCTGACTAGCACCCCCACATTTTTTTCTGTAGGGCTACTCCAGCCACTCTTCTCCCAATTTATACTTATGCCTGGTGTTACTCCATCCTGAGTGTAGGATCCAGCATTTGGACTTGTTAAATTTCATCCCATTAAACATTGCCTGATGCTCCAATCTTTTTGAAAGGTCTCCTATCCCTCAAGAGAGTCAACAGCACCTCTCAGTTTGGTATCGTCCGCAAACTTGTTAATGGCACTTACAGCTCCTGCATCCAGATCAGTGATAAATATATTGAACAGAAATGACCCTAGAATTGAACCCTGGAGAACACTGCTGGTGAGCAGTTGCCAGACAGATATAGGCCCATTCACTTCAGTTCTCTTAGTCCTGCCTTTCAGCCAGTTCTTCACGCATCCCACAACTAGACAACTTGTCCATAAGGATGCTGTGAGGAACAGTATCTTTGAAAGTTACAAGTTAAAAGTGAAAAAGCCATGCTGCATTTTGGGCAGGAGAGGACTTCTAGAGTATTAAAGCTCACCCTTCTTTGTGGTGGAAACCAATAATAGAAAATTGGGAGTGTTGCACTGAATTATGTGTCAAACCACAACCATCTGTAAATATTGCCAAGATTAACAACAAGCCCAAGAATACTGAATTCTTGGGTTTGATTTTTTTTGTTGTTGTTGTTGTTGCTTTTTCTTCCTTCCAAGTCAGAATCTGTATACTTTCAGGTTTGAGTTATGTGAACTTAGAAGAAATAAGGGATTTGTGGATTTAATGATTCCTTCAACTGGAGCTGGTTTATTATTTAATCTTATTTAAAAGAAAATATTTTATTTAATATATATGTACTTTTTTAATTTTTTTAATCTTATTTGAAAGGTTATTTTTTAATCTTATCTGAAAGAAAATATTTTATTGAATGTAGATTTATTTCAGTAGCATTTTTGCAGGGACTACTACTAATATTCAAAAGTATGCATTCCAAAGCTGTGAAGCAGGTGCCATTCACTTCCCAAAGAAAACGCTTCATCCCACCATGAGTTTCAGACTTCCACAGCCATTAAAGTCCCTCTCTTGTTCGTTTCCTAACAACTCAACACCTCTTTTAAAACCTTTTCCCCTGTCAGCTGCAGGGGCTATTGTACCTCTATACAGCACCTTGCAGGAAGCAAGAGGATGAGGTGTAAAGCCCAGGTTCTACAGGGGATGCTGCAGGTGGTTGTTGTGGCTGGATGTTTGTGTTGCATGTTTGAGTGAACCTGCAGTGTAGGGCAAGTCTTTACTATGGTAACAGAGTGTCAGTGCAGCTGCTCATATGGAGTGATAAAGCCAGGGTGGGTAACAGAGGTATTTGTCATCTCAGAAGCACTACAGGCAGCGTAAAGGTTTATGGAGTGTGTAGGTAGGTGGTGTGGGTAGGTGCAAAAGCAGAGCCGGCAAGTCCTTGCATATGAGTGTATCAGATATTTTAGTAGTTGATGATGTAATTTAAATGCTGTTTTGGCATTTGAAAACTAAAGCTTGCACTAGAGTTTTGGATGTTCTTGAAGTGGTAAAAGACATGGGGGCTTTCAGTCAGAGAGTATGGTGGGGAAAATTCAATTCTTCCCTTGCCTAGCACAATATATCTGTAGCCATTGGGCTGGATGATCTTGAATGCAAAACGATGCTCTAAATCTCTTTTAGAGACTAAAACCCAAGTACCTCACCATATGGACATCCATTCTAACCTAGAAATTACTCTCATTTTTTCCTCCTAAAAATTTTCTGGTCTATTTTATATAATGTTAGTGTTCTTTTAGATTTCTCTGTATTGTGCTGCCTTAGACTCAGATTTTAATCTACCTTCCCCTAAAATAATGTAGGAGCTGAACCAAAATTTATAATAAAAGCTTCACAGAGGTGTCTCATAACTGAGACAATACAGTTTCTTATCTGCAAGAAGCCTGCTCCATCCTATGAATCCATCCTAAAGCTGTGCATGAATGAATCCTATGAACACTGTTTTCCCCATTCTTTTCACCTCATTTATATGTTTGTATGCAACTGTGCTGTACTGTGAGCATTCTTATTTAAGCAGCTGGGGTTTGGTTAGTTTGTTTAAATGCAACAGGGCAAAGATTTTGCATAGTAAGGTATCTGAACATGCAGCTCCTCCTGAAAATTCAGTACATAGAACTTTATAAATCTAAGAAGCCATCTATCTACATTTCTAGGAAATTTTTAAAGAGCATATTTCTTGTAAGTCAGGTATCATTTATTTTAATTTTTCCTTTTTTTTTTTTCATTTCTCATATTTTGCAAAATGTTGCGTGTTTACGAGCTATGAAAGTAGTTGGAGAGGCACTGTCATGTTGAAATTCATATTTGGTTCTAGAAAATGCAGAAAGTGAAGAGCCAAAGAATCTTCCCTCAACAAAATTGATGATTTGATTAGCAGTCTTATTTGCTAAAAGCTGTGGGTGATATGAGTGATAAATGAGGAAAGGCAGATGCAATTATATGGTAGTTGCTGCATGCCTGACTTAACCCTATTTGGCTATTCCTGGCCCTCCCCTTAACTAAAGTTTGAGAAGCATTTACTATGGAAGGGAAGTTTTCTTTTGTATTGTGTATATTTAAAACAACTTGCTTGTTCTGGTGGGTTTATGTCATCAAACTCCCTTAAAGGAGAAGCAGGCTGTATTGACTTTAAGTATTAGTAGAAAAATAATTCTCAAGCTAGTTCTCCCATGGGCTTAATTATTGTTAATCTCGTATCTGCTATTTTAAGAAAACTGTTTCTTGTAAAATGAACTAAATTAACCTATAGAGCTCCTATTACTGTTAGCAAAAATAATAGCTGAAGAAGCACCTGATGCTCTCAGGAGACAGGTATTATTATAATAATTATATTAACAAGTAAAATGAGGCACAGAAAGATAGGTCCAAATTCAGCTGGGTATGAATTGCCTAAGGTCATAGAGTAATCAGCTGTAAGCTAGGAATAGCACAGCAACAGAACAACACAACAAATCCTGAATCATAGTCAATTACTTATTCACAGAAAAATAACTTCTGAAAAAGTTATTTTTTATATGGTTTGCATCAGTCTTTTTGAACTATAGTACTATTCTGTGTCTGCTGTTAAGCAAGGCCTTCCTCCATTTCAGCAGCTCTGTTCATGAGTTCTTTTTATCACCAAAGGAATAGTTAAGGCATTGTCTCTGATTAATAAGAAACTTCTTTATCACTGATTTACAGAGGGGCACAGTGCTTTTCAGAGACTAGGAAAATTATAAAAAGTAATCTGTGAGGGGATCAGAAATTCTCAGAATAGTCCTAAAGTTACTCCGTAAATCCCTCCTGTGTTATTTGTGCTTTGGCTCGTCAGGTACCTGGTGGTAGGACAAAAATTAGATGAAGTTCACCCTTTGCCTTAATTTTGCTTTTTTATTTTTTTATTCTGTTTTTGTTCCTTCTTCTAAAGATGACAGATTTTTTAACATGAAAATTATTTATAATAATCTCTCATTATGTTTAGACTGAAGACAACAGATATTGAGTATCTAAAAAGGCCATATCTGAAATAAAGGCACTTTTCCAAGTATTAGCGGTCTTTGAATATGTATTAATCAAAGCCTGTCCATATAGGGATTGTTTGTGTTCCTTTTTCCTCCCAGCTGTGTGTCATTGTTCTTATGTTTCTTATATCCCATATGATGCCACCCATGCTAACAGTTGTTATTTATCAGCTGTGCAGGAATCTGGTTCAACAGAAATGTAAGACAGTGATGCGGAAAGTACAGACCCTGTACTGTTCATTTGACGTTATTTCACTTGCTACAGTAGCTATATTGTATAAAGATGTGCAGCTACTACAGTAAGCACAATTATGTCAGGTCAATGCACTGGCATAGCACAAGTCATTAGCTCTCAGATTTTCAAATCCATTAAATATAGGATGAGAAAAAAAAGGAATTTGAAATGTCTGCTGGTGGTCAGCTCACCTAATCTTCTGTTGAAGGCAGGGGTAGCATCAAAACTAAATAGAGTTACCCAGGATCTTATCCAGTCAAGTTCTGAATACCCCCAAGAATGTAGATTATGGCTACCGATTCCAGTGCTTGGCAAGTCTCATTGTGAAGAATTTTTCCTTAAGTCTGTCTTGAATTTCCCTTGCCATAGCCTGTGACTACTGTCTCTTGTACTTTCACTGTATGTCTCTGGTAACAGTCTTCTCTCCAACATATCTTTGAGAGAGAAAAAAAACAGAGTTAGATTTCTCTTAGCCTTCTCTTTCTAAAGATGAGTAAACATTAGATTCCTGTCAGCCCTTTCTTTTGCTTTGCTGAGGTCCCTCTGAATGGAAGCCTGCCCATCTGGGTGTTTGCTCTCCTAGTTTGATGTCATCCCCAAATTTGCTAAGAGTGGGTTTGGTCCCATTGTCCATGTTGATGATGAAAATGTTAAAAATTACTGGATTACTGATATCTCTAAACTGCAGGAATAGATTTTTTAAAAATGTTTCATTTCTGCAGTATTGAGCAGCAAGCACTGAATGAAGATTTTCCATGCTATCATGGAAATATACATCATTGTTACTTATGACTGTCTCAACATAAAAGCTGATGGTCTCATCACACATTCACTCTGTCAGAATCCATTTCCATAAAAGTAGCAGCCAGACAAGATTCATATGGGATTATATGGCTGGCTGTTGAATGTGTATCTCTACATATGTATATATGTGTCTGATTCAAAATCCATTGATAAATCAGCATAGGTTCTTGTTTATAAAATGAAAGAAATTGTTAATCATTTCCTTGTATGACACAGTGGGAAAAGTTGAAATTGCTACCAGATGAGAGATTTTGTAAAATCATTTGTAATATAATGGCATTTCTGTAATGTTTCCCACATATTGTTCATTGATTACCTTTATATATATTTTGTAATACATGAAGAAAAAAGTGATAGATTTGCAGATTTCCATGGCAACAGGTATAATTCTGTTTCCTTTGTTTCGGGAAGCTGGAACTTGCCAGCACAGGGCAAAGGATTGTTCTGTTAAATGGCAACCATGGATTTCAAAAGCCTTGAGTTATACAGCATTTGGTCACCCATCTACAACCTCTACTACACCAAACAACTTTTGCCAGTGAAAAAAAAAACCACCCCAATACCCACCTGCGTTACTGTCTGAAAATGAAATTACAAGAGAAAGGTTGCCAGCTGTAGGATGTATTAGGCCGATGCAAGATACAGCAATTTACAAACACTTCTATGTTTCTCCCTTTCCAATCTGGGTTCCTGATTTGCTTCTATTTTTTGCTACATTAGTAAACTAGCATCAGTAAGGAAGCAAAAATTCACTACCTTCATTTATATGCACAAATTTGGACTGTGATTTGTGAGTCTTGTCTCTCATTTTAAGTTGTTTCTGGATCACAAAAAAAAAAAAAATCCAAATATACATTATGTGTATTTACTTAGAATAGTATGCACTGCTTTTGAATGATTGCTTATTGCAATTTTAAAACTGAGCAATGTCAAGAATTCTTTGGCTGTATGTATCTATATACATGATCACTATGTGGTCACTATGTTTGTGAGCATACACAGTGGAAAAAATAGCCCTTTATTTTTATATATCAGCTTCATAGTCAGTTTTAAGTCTGTGAAAAGCCCACAAACGTAATGGAGCTCCTAAAGTAAATATTAAATGAAATATGAATAAATTACTTTAATATGTATACTTGTGTGTTTGTATGCACGGGCATTTTTTTTTTTAGCCATACCTACAAAAGTGTAGTATGTTTCAAAGCTAAAACTTAATATTTTATATTCATGTACATTCATGTACTTTGCACATGTATAACAAAATATGATTCAAGATGCTTTTGCAATGTTTAAAACTAAATAGTTAAAAGGAACAAAATGTGTTATTTTTAGAAGGTTTTGAAGGGTCACCTAAGAGGACTTTATTACGTGATAGTCATTTTTATGTATTCTGGGTTTGCTATTTTTTCTTTTTAATTGGAATGTCTTTGTATGATATATAAAACTTAACTTCTGAAAATGTCAGAAAGTAGAGGTCAGCAAGACTATGTGTTTTTCCGAATATGAGAGTCATGGACTGATAAGCTTAATAAGGAATATTCATGAAAGGTTATTGATGATTATTGTTTCAGCAAGTATTCAGAAAATAGTCTTCTTGTCATTTTATTAAAGTTCATTAGTACCAACAATTTCTATGTACTGAAATGAAATAGATAAAAGAAATGTGATTTCCTCAAATGTGTGTAATTGGAAACTACTGATCTGTTTTAGACAATAAAAGAAAAACTTCATAAGAAAGTCTGTGAGGTCCAAGACATTTGGCTTATTATTTATATGAAATTTGGTTTATTATTTATATGAAATTCAAATAACTATGCAGTGAACATGCTTAATACAGATTCTATAACTCTGCCAAAATACTTAGGTAATCCTTAGAATTGCAATTTTGCAACTCCAAACTTACTCAGGTATGGTTTCCCATCTGGGATCATTCTGAGTTCATCCTTATTTCACCTTTCTTGCCACATGGTAGAAAGAGGTTTTCAAGTCTGTTTCTCTTCCGAGAGACAATTTTTCATGCCATCAATTTTACCATACCAGCTCTAAAACTGTCCAAAGCAGCTTCTATGAAGTCAGGAAGGCTGTCCTTCCAATACTGTCAAGTAAAATACTGAGGACTTTAAGTGTCCCAAATACCTTTTTCCTTTGACAAGCAATACTGTGAATAAAACTGGCATACTTTGAAATCTTCTTGAAAACATATCAGGTTGAGGTCAGACACAACTAGCTTTTTCAAAGAGAGGAATACCTAGTAAAGCAAGGAGAGAATAAAACAGACAGGAAGGAGGACAAGACTGTAAGTCAGCACTGATGGCAAGCCTCACTATTTTTAACTGTGGCTTGACAAACCTCATGAAAGAGAACTTTCTGGAATACCATAAATCTCATGTTGAACTCCCCAGGAAACACTCCTGAAGATCAGAGGGGAAATAGTGTCAAAAGTGTTCCTGAAGTCATAGTAGACAATATTCACTGCTCTCCCTTTATATACCAAGCCAGTCATCATTGAAGAGTATCAGACTGATCAAACATATCTTGGTTTTGCTCCATAGTCTTCCTAAGGATTGAGGTGACCAGCCTATAGCTCCCTAGGTCTTCCTTCTTGCGCTTCTTGAAGATAATGGTTATCACTGGCCTTCCTCATATCTTTAGGGCCTCTCCCAGTCACAGTGCTGTTTTGGCAAATAACATCTCCTGTAGTTTACTGGCTACTATTAACTCCTTAATTCAATGAACTCCTCTTAGCCCTCACATCATTGATTTGTATTTTATATCACCTACTATCAGACACTCATAATGACGCACATAAATCACTGCTTGGTTTTGAAATGAAGCAAAGCTGTAAGTGAACATTTCAGTAATGAACTGCTAAAGCCAAGTGACCCCTAGAACTTATCTTTGAAGGTTAAGCTAATACCCTAGAGTTTAAGCTGATCTCTGTCAGTGCATTCTATACCATCTGCCTTAAGTTTAAGCATTCATGAGTCAACACGGTGAATTGTTCTACAACTGGTTCATTTCAATTTTTTACTTTATTAAAATGTGTAGGGATGTAGTGTTACTTTGGATTTTGTTTTTCAATTTTAGATAGCTTTTACTATGATCCTCCCCATTCCCCACCTGGAAATTGCTATACCTTTTTGCAATTGTATCAGTATTACACACCTTCAAAAATCCTGCATTTTTACTTTTAAATCCTGAAGACTTTTCCCTGGGTGGTACTGCTGAGAGAAGTTTTATAGTTCCACACAGTCTTATCTTCAAATGCGGTTTATTTTCAGATCAATAGTATATGCAAAATCTTTTCCTTTGTCTCATCTGGCATCTCTCTTTCATAAAAGCTCCCATTTCATAGTACCAGAAAGGACAATCAATATCTGCAAATAATGTTTGTGCAATACTGGATTCTTTATCATATATATACACACATATATATGTATTTATTGAAGAAATTAACTCAACCTCCTTGCAATTTCTCCTGCGTCTTAGAGACTCTGTCTATTTAGTTGTGTTTGTATCCACTAAGACCTAATGTATAGTCAGGCTTGAAACAGTCTCACTTCTGTTTATGTTGGCATCATCTCCTATGACATTAATGAACACTTCTATGCAATGAAAACTAAATTATTTCATATATTGCGTATGTATATTACAATATCTCAAACCTTGTAATGGTCTAAGAACCTGGCTTTCTCCCCTGACAGTAATTGGTATAGATTCCATAGACAAGAAACTTCTTTCATGAATTAAACAGAACCACAATTCTGTGACAAAATATGAGTGAAAACACATATTTTACTAACACTCAACAAACATAATCCCAATGCACTGTAAAATTCAGCTAATTTTCTCCAACATTAATCCATCTGTAAAACAACAAAGTGATCTATTATGAGCTTCTTTTAGAGGAAAGAAAAAATTAAAAAAAAAAACCAATACATTTCTGCCAGAAAAGGAAAGGAGAAAAATGTCACAATCCCCTCGCTTTAAGAGTGTGGCTGAGGAGATTAGGAAAGGAAGAAAAAAAAACACCAACGAAAAATTAGTCTCATTGAATTTCCCTTCAGAATACTTTTATTTCACCATTGTTTTATTTTTCATAAATAGTGATATTCCACCACCAAAGAATAATCATCATTCACCTTTGCACTGAGGAGTGGTGTTCTTATGTTGAGATCTTTTCCTCCATAATTGACTAAAAACCTCTCTAAAAGGTCATGACTAGCTTAGAATAGATACTGAAAACCTGAATGCTAGAAATACAAAGGTTGAAATCATGGAAATTAATTTCACAACTAGCTTTCTTATAAGTCTTTTCAGAAGACTTGTGAGGTCATGTATTGGTTGGATTTTTTGCCAAGACTGTTCTATCAGGAACAGCAAGCTGGATAAAAATGTAAAAATAAAAATAAACATGCACAATGCTTAGCAAATAAATAGTATGCTGATGCCTGTATCTGTTTCTATTAACAGTAGGCACTTTAAAGTAATGAACACAGTCCAAATAATGCATGACTGTTTTCTAAGCAAGCTAAACGATTATGAACAAAGGTTATAGGGAAATTATAACCAGAAAGTAACTATTAGTAACACATCACCAAAATGAAGAATATTCTTATTGGACTTACACAGGAATATATCTTGGATCCAGTTTTCAGTATCTTCATAGAAGTTCTGAATCAAGGAATAATCTAATTATTAGACGTCAAGAACTTACAGTTACAAGAAAATATGAAAGTGGGTCAATAAAGAGACAGAATCCAAAATGACAAGCTGGAAAAAAGTGTTTCTAATGGCAGAATCAAATTCAACAAAAACCTGAGCAAAACACTGTGCTGAAGAAGAAATAATCAGCTTCATACTGGAGTACTGGATGAGAGCAGGTTTTTGGACAATGGATCTATGTGTCATAGCATGAAAGTCGAAAATGGGAAAACAACATCTGCTTTTATAAAAAAGGCAAACATAACATGTTTTTCCAGGTCATTACTGAAAACTTATTAAAACAAGCACACAAACTTCTTTCATGCTACTTGTTCTCTAACTGAGCTGACTGATAGCTGAGCTGGTGCCTCAGCTGATGCTACCCTCTTATATTTGTGTGATTCTTTAACTAGTAATTTTTCACTGCGAATACATCAGTGAGAAGAGTCCGTACCATTCCACTGTCAGATAATGGACACCTGAGAAATTAAATACATTTTGTGACCCCTCTTCCTTTTCAAGGCATGACACACAAAGCAACCTTATTTTGAATTATAAAGAAATTAAAAATCTGAATAGTGATATTTAGAATCATAGAATACTTAAGGTTGGAAAGGACCTTAAGATCATCTAGTTCCAA
>JBAFWW010033792.1:9918-26978 GCA_036873685.1 Agapornis canus | reverse complement strand
ATCTGAAGGGGGCCTATAGGGATGCTGGGGAGGGGCTCTTCATTAGAGACTGTAGCGACAGGACAAGGGGTAACGGGTTAAAACTTAAACAGTGGAAGTTCTGGTTAGATATAAGGAAGAAGTTCTTTAATGTGAGGGGGGTGAGGTGCTGGAACAGGCTGCCCAGAGAAATGGTGAACGTTCCATCACTAGCAGAGTTCAAGGTCAAGGTGGCCAGAGCCTTGGGTGACACAGTGTAAGGGGAGGAATCCCTCGCCATGGCAGAGGATTAGGACTAGGTGACCTTTAAGGTCCTTTCCAACCCAACCCATTCTATGATTCTCTGATTTAAAAGAGCTTCTAGTAGCAGAATATTACATGTTTACAATGTGTGTTCACTAATGTCTTAGCTAGACATTTAAAAAAATGCTACCGACCCACCCTGAGACATTCCTAAATCCTTTCTGTTTTCAGGGTACACTCAAAAATCATCAGTATAGCCTTTTAACTGAAGACAGAACTTAAAATATCCAGCTTACATACTTGATCCTGAGCATGGCTCATGGAACCTGCCTGCACCTTTTCCAAATTCAGTTGCGTAACCTGAAGTTTGCAGTTAAAAACAGTGTGTATTGCTAATGCTTTTAGGACATGGAAAGAGTGCCAGCGGTATTGTACAGAAGGTTGTCTGGTCAGGGGAGAGTTGAAAGTATGTGCATAATACTAAATTTCTCAAGAAGCTAATCCAAGGTAAAGGGAACAAATAGCGCAATGCGATGAATCATTAGCAACTGTTTTAGCAGAGGTGAAACTGCATTATGCCAGCACTTTGTTAGTAAGAGTGGTGCATCTTCATTTTGTGCTTATTCTGCAATGTTAGTGGAAAAATATTTCCGCTACAGGGGCAGCGAGCATATGTAATGCAAACATTTTGACAGTGAATGTAAACAGCTTTCCTGCATTCTAAACCATTAAATCAAGGACACGAATTTCCATGGTTTTGCAGATTGCAATCTTCGCTGACTATAGAGAAGATGGTGTTGCATCTGTTTTGTGTTTATAATTGCATGCTATGTTGTGCCACTGTGACTGTATTTTAATAAACATGGGGTTTTTTAATTGTCATGGACGCTAGGGTCTCTCATATAACTGTGGTGCAGAGATCCCATAATACATTCCAGAAAAAATATTTTAAAGAACTAAACAGTAATTGGGATGACTCAAATATTGTTCTTGCTTGCTCATCTGATAGGGAAGTACAACACCCTGCCTCCTGTTTAATTTGTGACTTCTTGCATTTTAGTTTCAGTCGATGGGCTGAAGTTGTATATTTTTGGCTTGGCTCATGAACAGGAGCCTCAGGGGAGTCCTCTGCTCTATCTAGGTGTCTGTCATTATTTCTGTCATTGAAGAGCACACAAGGTCTATCCGAGAATGCTTCCCCAGCTCTCTTCTCCATCCCTCCACCCTATTCCAAAATAGTTTTGCAGGAAGAAAGAAAGCCTTTTTGAGGAGGAACAGAAAGCGCATGGCAGAATGGGTCCCATGTGCCAGGGAATGGTGCCCCAGGGAAAGAAATAGCTGCAGACTTGTGTGGCAGGCGGCTTTTCACGGAGCTGGAAAAGCTAAAAATTGAGTTACCAACAACAGAGCGCATGATTTGTGAAAGAGGTAATACGACTCTCTCAGCTTAAAGGAAAAGTTTTCTTTTCTAATAAATTATTTCTCCCCCGGTCAGTAAATCATTTCCCCTTCCTAATACACTTAATTTGCTATTCCCTTTAATTATTGCTTGTCCAGGTGGATCTTAAAGGCTGCAACTTAAAAGGAATTTAAACCTGGCAAAAAGCCATACCCTGCCAAATCATTAACTGCAAGACAATCATACTCTGACTTGCCTTATAATAATACAGACAGGGTTCAAAACGCTGTAGTCAGTGTTTTTCTGAAGGCAAGATTTTTCATTAATGGGAAAGACTATGGTGGGGGTTGCATCAGGCTCGTCAGACCCTTCTTGAATGAAATTACATTATATTACCATGAGAATTTGTGTCCCTTGGACAATGTAGTTTCACAGAGATGCAAAGGATGGTATTTTCTCACAGAAAAATTACCTTTGCATTGCCATTAGTTGCCTGTAAGTCTAACATGCTGCAATGTAGTAGAATTTAACCCTCACTTCCTATGGGAAGGAACAAATAGGGAACATAGGGTTTATGGACAGAAAGAAGGTGGTTTTCCATCCTGTACCTAAAAGTGCTGAGTTGTGTTTACCTTATAGCCCTGCTTCTGTCTTGGTATGTGGCTGGCTGACTTGTACAGCTGTGTAGCACTGTAGCCTGTCTATTGAATACACAGACTCACAGCTGGCTTGTCCTGATATTTTAAAGTAATTTCCAGTAGCACACAGCGTGCTCCTTGGATGTTGTGTCTTGGGGGAGTGGTGTGTAAGAGAAGGGGTAAAAGCAAAAGGAACAACCAGAGGGAAAAACCCCTTATCTCTTTCAAGATGTGGTTTGGAAAATCAGACACCCTGATCCCTCTACGCACTATGCCTCCCACAAAAAAACAACTGGTTCTGTCTGCCATTAAAAACCTAATATGTCTATAGCTTTTATAATGTGGTCCTCCTCAAATTATTTAGTCTTCATGTGAAGACAGCTGTCCTGTTTCCCTTCTGCCCTGAAATTGTGTTTGTGGGCTTAAGGTTGAAAGAGCCTGACAACCAGATTCCCAGAGACACATAAAAAGAGCAACAGTGGAGCAATGGGAATTCCCAAGCCAAGAGACTGTTCACTACTCTAGGGCATAAGAGGCAGCATGACTTTGCATTTTAAAAGGCCAATTATCAATTGTCAGAAGGGGAATGTGAAGGAAAACGCATCTTGTGAGCTGCATTTGGAGTCATTCTGCTTAGTTCAGTGCCTTGGGAGCCTGCAACACAGAACAAAAACTTGCTAGACAAAGAAAGAGCTGGTTAGTATTTTGGAACAACATTGGTCCTCTCCTGAAGAAGGGATTGAGCATCTCTGTGCTGGGCTACTTCTGTACGGTGCGGGTTTTGTAGTTACAGAGGAAGAGTACTGCTGGGTGGCATTGGTAACAGTCACATTCCTATTTATGCCTGATCAGTTTAGGATCTGTCCTTTAAGAGGTGCAAGGCTGCACTGTATCTGCTGCAGTATGTCCAAAGGGTTTTGATTCTTCCAGCACTGGAAGAATATCAGTAATTATTCAAAATGCAAAAGAATAGCTGTTTGAGCACATGCTCAAATTAAAAAAAAAAGAAGCATTGGATGTCTTCATTTTAGTCATGTTTATTAGGACCCTTTAGTTTACTTGCATTTAGGTACACAGTTTTAGAAGACCAACCTTTTGGTCAATTTTTATGTTAAGGAGACCATTTTGTCTGCCTGTCCTTACTCATTAGGGCTTTTTTTTTGAAATAGCCAGTTAACTAGCCTTGTGTAGAACCGTCTGTAGTCACTAGATTTAGTGATACTAAACCTGCCTTCTACCCCTTTTCTTCATTCCAGCTTTGAAATCCTTTATGTGAATGAGAGTTAAATTTGACTTGAGAAATTTGTCTCCTGTGTTAATCAAAGCTTGTCTCAAAAATTAATAGGAGGAAGTGCAATTATGCAAGTTTTCATTAAATTGGAAGTGAAAATCAATTCCTAAACATGACTGGGTTCATTGGCAGTGGTACTATTATAGAGACATAAATATAGGTACACCTTACAGGTACACATCCACTTAATGGTCTAAGCTGAGGCGATAAGACTGTTTCCAGGTAGTCTTCATTTTCCAGCTATTAGCAGCTACAGAAGTTGCTTTGGAAGGACCACTGCAGCCAATGCAAGCTGCACGTATTGTTGACCAGCCTGGTGCCATGTCAGACGCAGAGCCCAGAGCACAGCATTGATGGCAGACAGCTTACCATTGCTCACAGAAGCACATAATTTGGGCCAAACACTATATTTCTGCAGTTGCACTTCCAGGAAACAGGAAGGAAGGCATAAAGAATACATGATTCTTTAAATAAGAATGTCCTCTGCAGATCACTTATATTGGATTTAGCTGGTTTTGTTAATGTACGGTTGGATAGGTGCATGCTTCTGCCTGTCACTGTTTACTGGCTCCCAAAACTAAATAGACTTCCTCACTAGGACAGTGTTTACTGATTAATAACTCGTTATCAGATGCCATAAATGTGGTGTGAATCTGTCTGTGGAATCTGCTTGTGCCTTCTGCTGTGTAGAAGGTCTCTGCTATCATAAAATATGAACATGTAATGATATTTAGTTAATTTATCCTTAGAATACCATGTATGAAATTAAATCTTATGTTTTCATGTGGGAACATTGTGCCATAAGGAGATTGTCCTGTTTGTGGCTTCCAAGGAAGGAATGCTGAGTCCATCTGCACACTGTTGCATCTTAAAGCATCTCGATAGTGTTCCAGTTGCACCCATTCTTCTTCAGATCTGCATTTAACACCACATGCTCCTCTTGTCAAAGTCCTGTCAGGATCCTTCCAGTATCTGCTTATTGCAGCACCTCTGTTTCACATGCATCCACATGCATCCCACTTTTCTCTAGAAGGAAATGTTACACCATTATCCACAAGGCCATGGAATATAAGGGGAAAGAGAAAGTGATTACAAGGGTCAGGGTGGGGAGTATGGTCTGTTTGCCTTCTCCGTTGCTCCCTCATCAGCGTTTCTATCTGGCAGCACAGATAAAGAAAGAGAGCAAGCATTAGTTATTCCAGGCTTGGCTATCTTGAAAGCAGAAACCCCGGCAGTCTCTGTGGGTCATTTTTATTTCCCTAGCAAACTATCTGGAAGCCTGGACACCCTCTGGACAAAGCCTAAAAGACCAGTTTGGCTCACAGTGTCTGGGTATGGCACTAACTGGCAGGGAGAGTCAGTCTTTCTGGTTTTGCTGGTGAGTGGGGATGTGTTGAAGGTGCATTGAAGTCAGAACTCAGGACAAGGTACCGCTCTCAGAGCACTTAGTCAGGGTCCTTCAGTCAGGTTGAGATGTACAGCATCAAGTGACACAGTATTAATCTCTGAGAGAACCAAATTGTCTTTGTTCTCCTCTTCACAGTGAACTGGGAAAACAGATCTGGGTCACAAAGACCAAAGTCCCTTATTGGTCCCCTAATCATCTGGAAGCACTGGGAACCATGGAGACTCTTGTCTCCTGGTCCATCCTGCTGCCCTGAAATCAAATACCAGGTAGGGACCACATCTCAGGTGCCTCAAGAAAAAGCCGAAATAGAGCCCCTTCAGTCATGACCCAAAGGAGAAGTCAGAGTATGTGGCTTGAAACAACCCCCCTGGAGGCCACCAAAGCCCCCATCCCTCTTTCCTCTTCCCTTCCCATAGCCTGGGCAAAGGCAAGTCTGGGGGCTACAGATACGTGATGGTGAGCTGTAAGTAGCACCCAGCCGGCCAGTGGCTCCATTTGAGGGAGAGAGGCTGGTGAATCGGGACCTTCTGCGATGCCTTTTCCCAGCGCTCAGGTGCCTGTTTTATCACCCTCACCCTGGCTCAGGGAAATGAAAATCCATCAGCGGAACAACCTGGGTAAAGTAACACAGACAAGTCAACCACCAGAACCGGTGTGCTTAATCCAGAGCACAGCCGGGCACTTCCTTGCTTGCGGGGGAGCTGCCACAGCTGCCTTTCTGAGGCAAAAGATCCCAGATTTCTGAGGTCTGCCAAAATCCACCCCTCTGCTGCTGGTGCTGTCCTTGCCTCGTACCTTGAAACTAACCCCAGACAAGGGAAAAAGGAGAACCAAAAATACAAGCCAGCCTCAAACTTCCCTGCTATTAGGCTGTTTAGGGGTTTTACAGCTCACAGTTTCCTTGAGGGGAAAAATAATGTGTCAAAAAATACCAAGCCTCCTGACTTGGAGCAGGACTTACTGAGTTTGCTTCCTAGCTGTTTCAGGGTTTGTCTGCCAATTAAACCTCTCCTAATGAGAAATATAACATTCATTAATGGGTAAACATCTGCTTAGAATATGGTGTCCTCCTTTATCCTAAAGAGCAGTATCACAGCAATCATTAATGATGATGGGGTCTAGCTGCAATAAAAAGTACCTCTTTTTACAATGTTTTAAAAGAATTGATGTTTGCATAACAAATTAAAGAAATTCAGACTGGGAATGCACACATCTGCAGGATGTCCTCGAGGCACTAACCTTACCCAAGAACACAAAGTCCTTGTTATGATATGCAAACTAATGAATCAGCTGAAGGAAGCATTTATATTTTGACAGTGTTTTAACTTTCCCTGCCTCAAATTAGCTGTGATGGTGGCTGTGGCTATGACTCTGTAAGATTCTGTGAACTTCCCAGCTAAAATTAGTCTTGCCACTGCTGGATGTTATCACAGAGAAAGTAATTTGCAGGAAAAGGAATAATTGATCTGAAACTACTCCTTGAGAGTTTTAATATTTGGAGAAAACAAGCTGCAGATTAGAGCTGTCATTTGCACTCTTGCCTGTGATATGCTAAACCTGTACTGGTCTTAGCTGGTTTAGACATAAAATTAAACCAGGCTCAGGCAGCAGTAGGTGCGTGGACAGCCTGTGCTCTCACTCAACCTTTCAAATGCATCTTGTTTATTATCTTTTATTAAAACAATGCATTTTCTGTCAGTGAGCTTATAAGAGCCCTGAACGTCAATTTAATAACGATTTCGACTAACATTTATTAATCTCTGTATTAAGCATTTTGTGCAGTGCTTCCTTAGCCACTAGAGCATCTTTAAATTTCTAAACTTCAAGGTCCTTCTGTCTTCTGCCTAGGTATCTGCTCCAGAATTAGTCTGAGAAGCATTTAATTGGCTATAAATGGCTGGGTTGGTTTTGTTTGTTTATTTGGTTGGTTTTTACATTTCCTTTAAATTATTTTGACATTGATTTGTCAAAACCCAAAACTTTATTTCTTATCAGATTGGAGGAAAAAAGTATTATGCAGCATTCCCTGGCTTGCGTCACATGGGAGTTCAGATTTGAGCTCATGCTGCAGTTGGCCTGGCTGCTGCCAGCATGAAGAAACATTTGAGCTGTAGTATGCTTTGTGAAAACATGTCTTCAGCATACTCCCATATGAAATTTTATCCCAGCTGCCTGAGATCTAAGTTTCCTGCAGCACAGCATGTTTTGGTATCTATGTTCTCTGACACAATGAACCTTGAGCCGAATGTTGTGCTGCAGTGACATAGCCCTCCCCAGTCAGTAGGTGCTTGTTTGTACTGTAGCATGAGCACAAGGCGACTGGTGCCCCACTGTGGGAAGAGGAACATGCCCTGGGCTCTTTATGTGTGTAATGTTCATGCAAAACTCTCATGTAGCCATCCTGGAGATACTATTTAAAAGAACAGTTCGTATTCTTATTCAAAGATTACACAAACACTGCTGACAAGGTCAGTGTCTAGAAGGATTAGCTGGCATGTAAAGGCCAACCAGATAAATAAAGCTTCTCAGGAGTAGCATTAATTTGCCTGCTAGTTCATGTATTTATTTAGTAGCTTTCTTCATCTCTTGATTTTACAAATCAGTCTTCTTATTTGTTTATGCTGGCTCCTACTCCTCATCTTTCTTTGTCCTTCTCTTTCTCTCTGTAGTGCGCTGGCAGGTGGTGCTGAGGGATATTTCTATGTTTTCCGCATTGTTCATATGTGTTTCTCTTACTCATTGCTTGAGCATATTGTGAAAAAAAAAGCAGATAGCCTTTTTTAAGTTTGGATATCCAGTAACCAGAGGTGTGCTATACTTGCAAAACACTGCCTAGAGATGAGGTGATGAGCACATCTACACACACAAGTGCAATCACAAGCACAAACACCATCCTGCCTTTAAAAAGGTACCCCCACCTATAAAATTACTTTTCTCTATTATAGTGTGGAATTACTGCTGGAGATCCAAACACATTAGGTCAGGATATGACTATAATGTGAAAATATTTACTTGTCATTTTTTTGCTCGAGCACTTCAGCTTATAAAACCACAGCTCCAATTTGTGCAGTAGAAGCAAACATTGTGTGTGTATATGTGTGTGTATATACAGATATATATATATAAATCACTTCTCATCCATGATAAAATCCTTTTTTCTCTGTTTTTCAACATCACTTTTTCCTAAAGTCACAGACTTCAAAACCACAGGCAGCATTATTGTTTCAAAAACAGAGATAAGAGCCCTCCTATGCTTTTTCTCTGGGTACCACTTCACACTATTTTTATAGCTTTGCAACTCTCTGTGTAACTGCCAACATTACCTTTACTCCTCCATTTTTCACTTTGTCTAAGCTACCTCTGCACCTGAGGGGTTCTTTGCCTGCTGCTGCTGTGACACATCAGTGTTCCCAGTTCTCTAGTGCCACTGCTGCTAGCACTGTTCTGCTCATTGGGGCTCCCCTCCTCCAGTACTGTACTTCCCACTGTTGCTTTGGTTTGTAGTGTCCTGTGACAGTCCTCACGACTCTGAAATGTTTTCCTTCTTACTTGGTTGTTTCTGCTTTTCCTTCATTTCTGGGTAGCAACCCAACATGCTAGGTTTGCAACACAGAAGGCATCCCAGCCTCAGAGAACCTGGCATATAACGTTATTCCTATTTCAAATTCTTTTATCACTTTAAATAGTTGTAGTCACCTCTCTCTTTCCAATGTCCTTTTCACTGTAACATACCTCGTGGCTTCTGTGCCTGTATTTGAAAGAGGATAGGTCAAAAAAAATAAATAAATCAAAGATTAACAAAACATGTATTAAAAAACAGTCTAAAATTTCCATTGTTTCCCATTCTGCTGAGTTATGCTAACTATAGCCAATAGTCTCAGTTTAGTTGCCTTATATTGGTTCTTGAGATACGTAATTAAGTATCTAAGTAAATTGTACCACAGAGGAAGCTCAATGTCTACAGTTCTGCCGGTATCTAGAACATCCTCAGATCAAAACTTAGTAGTAGGGGGTTTTGTCAAGGTTTTGGTGCCAAACCAGGCATTTCCAATTCCAGCTGTCCAAAATCCATAAGTCATCAAAATCTAGAGATTGCTGTAAGAATTCTGAGATTAAAGCCAACTTGAACAAAAGCTACTTCTGTTTTTCCCTGATTTGTTTTGTTTGCTGATGCTGCAGTCTTTGAAGTTCTATTTTCAAGACTTCTTTCTTCCCAACCAGGAGGAATAGCAATTGCCCTTATTGCCAAATGAGAGCTTGACAGTGCCATGTGAACTCAAGAACTGTGGCTTTTATTATTTTATCGTGCTTGTTTGCAGTACTTAAGGCTCCTCCCAGAGTAGGTAACAAAGGATTTAACTTTGAAAATTTTAGCACCTGTATCTGATGACATCTTTGTAGGACTTCTTATGGGCCTGTTCTTTGAAATAGCTCCATATTAACTAGAACTATGAGTCTGCTAAAATAAAGCTCTAGGTTTAATCCTGCTTACACAGCGTAGGTCTAGTGTTTCACAAAAGCAGCGTCACAGAAATATGAGCTTACCCCATAAATTAGGTTCTTGGCTATAACATTTCATCTTTATCTTACTAGGTGAGAGTTAATTGGTGTCACAAAAGAGTACTTTCATTGGTACAAAATTTGGTTCCCTTCTGTTTCCTGGTGGGATTATAATTTTTTACTTTATTCTCTGGTATGTGTGGCACTCTGTAGCTGTGGTGCACAGTTTCAGCTGTTAAATCTGTGGAAATCAGCATGGACTAAAAGGTTGTCTTCCTCAGCACTTGAGACACCTTAGTGTGTAGTGTCATCTTCAGATAAAGAAACTGCTGAAATTCTAAGCTGCTTTGCATATATTTTGCATTAAGACATTGCCTCTTTCCTGGTAATGTAAATTAGGATGCTTCCTCAATAGCAGAAGTAGTTTAGATGCTTATGTTTCAGAAAGGAAACATTTTCTTTAAAGATAAACCCAAAGTAACCTCTTAGGATATCTCATGCTTCTGCTTCCCTCCCTTTCAGCTATTCTAGCTCCCCTACCTAACAACTCTCTCTTCTGCCACCATCCCCAGGAATACATTGCAAAGGTTGCAAAATGCAGGAATTCAGCCTGCACCATTGAAATCAATATGAATTGTCATCATTGGATCTTACAAAGACTTATGTTTTACCAGTAATGCTGGCTTAGCCACTCCTATTTTCCCTCCAACATCATTTTCTAGATCCTAGCCAAAAAAAGAAGGTAAAAGAAGGTAAAATCTGTATACTTATTTATATTTTACTTACCTATCATTTTCTTGTATTTTATTCATCTGAACTTATCTGTTTATACATTTGTAATGTGGATCAGCTGGCTGATCTACGTGAGTGCACTGCCTGGCAAACTGGAGGCAGCAAAGAGACAGTAGTTAATACCTGGGAGTAGGTACTCTATAATTTGGTAGCCATGACTTCAGAGTGTGGTTCCATGAACATTTTATTTGATTGGGAAGGAGACTAAAGATGTTGCCAGTCCCAGTTTTCTCATAAGCTCCTGCTCTTGAATTGCAATTTATCCCTTTCTGATGTGTGCCAGTAAAACTGTAAGACTGTGCTATAAAATGGTCAAGGAAATGAGAGAACCTGAGGTTTTTGGAGGCTAATTTTTAACGATGAGTTTAGAGTGCAGGCTCCCAGACAGTTGTATCAGCACAATTCAGGGTGACAGTGAACCGCAGTGTGGGGGATGCAAAAGCATAAGGGAGAAGATCTTGTGAGGCAGCTTTCCAGCCAAAGAAAATGTACCCAGCACCACATCCAGTCTCCTGACCCAGGTGAATTTGCAGCAGTTGTGCTGCACCTTTAAAGTATGAAATTCACAGGTATTAAAAAGCATCTGTTTCTGTAAAGCAGTTAATTAAACTAGTCATATTTTACTGGTTACGTAAAATAGCTAACCCATAATTTAAACTTCTCGTTGCACATTAAAGGCACTCCTTTGTGGGAGACGCATAAAATAAATACACTTCTGTGGCACCACTCAGTGTTGCTAATTTTTCACAAGCGACAGGGAATTTTAGATGCAGCAGTGCCATTGATTTTCAATGGAATTTAGAGCTCCCCAGTCTTGTAGGCTCTTTCAAAAAATTTTACCCCTAATGATTTTCTTTGGGAAAGTTAAAAAGCTCACATGCCACCAGCAGTTGTGTAAAGAGAACACTTACTGTGTTGGGTGCTTAGTCATAAGGATTTAGCATTAGAAGTCTTCCTGTGTCTCTGTGTTGCGTGTGGCTTTACCACACATAAATTATCCAGCTTTCCTTTTTCCTCCTACGTGCAGAAAACTACATGGACATTCAAAAGGCGAGGAACCATCTGAAACATGAACCTATGCCTTTTATTCCCACTTTAGATTTAGGCTGGAAGATAGCTCCAGAACCAGCCCCAGTAAAAGAGCTGCTTTATGCAAAGCAAAAGAAAAGCAGAGTAGAAACTATTGAGTTGTAAAAGCAGTGGAGCTGCAACTCTTTAGCATTCAAGCAACTATCTCTAGAAGAGAAGCAGATTATGTGGTATCATATTGCAGAAGGGCTGTTAACCCTCTTGCGCTTACTCGGAGCTACGTATTTACTTTTGTCACTGTATAGCAATGATTGCATTATATCCTTCCTGCCAGGACACGAGGAGAAACAGAAGGTTAAGCCTAAATGGGGGAGGGGAAAAGAAGGAGGGAGAAGCAGCAGGAAAAAGGCTAAAAAAGGAGAAAAGAACAGCTGAAGAGAAAACTTCCTCAACAAGGCAGGAAAAGATCCTAACGAAACATGAAGAAACAGGAGATCAGGCACTGCACAGATGGCATTACTAAAGCAATTGTATTTCACCCTTGATATGACTGAAACCAAGATAGTTTGGTCATGAGAAAATAGATGCATTTTATGAAGCGTACATAAAAGTGGGAGGCACAGAGTCTGGCACAAGTGTAGCCTAAAGGAATTCCCATGATTTGTGCCGTGAATGCTGAATGGGAGACTTGTAAAAAGCACCTTTCTCTTAAGGATAGCTTGTTGGAATTTGTAAATATAGCCAAAACCCAACAATAAACCACCACTGAAATAAAACAGGACAAAGTGATGAAAGTACCAAAAGCCCATTCTCCAAATACAAAAATCTGTAACCAAACACATTCATTTTAGGGGTGCTTAAGCCTCAAGGTGGTGGTGAGTAACAGAAATAGCAGAAGACAACAAGGTCTGGTTTCATAGCCTGGGGTATCTCAAAATCAAGGGTTCATGGATGGGGGGTAATGGGGTAACAGGCCTAGCAGAAAGCATCCAAAGTGTGTCCCTTGCTACCAGCTGCCACTTTTGCCAAGGCAGGTCATAGCATCTTCCTGGTAATTTCAACACTCATAGGATCAGGCACTGTCATCAGGTTTGGCAGCCAGACCTATTGCATTTCACTCGTTTTGTGGAGGACCCATTAGTTTGACCTCCATCCTAATATCCCCTGGACATCATTCATCCTTCTGAGATGCATGTACAGTGCTGTGGCTCAGCTTCTCATTGTGTTGCAGCAAAAGCAGTTGATTGGCCTGGCTGGCCTGAGAGACTGTGGCCCTGCAGCTAATGTGGTCCCCCATGTGGCAGACCTCTAGCCACAAACACCTGGCTCTGCTCTCCTTGGGAGGCTCGGCTGCTGAGCACTCAGCTGTGGCCAAGAGCACAGCCCTAAGGGGCAGGGATACAAGCCACCTCCTGGCACATTGCCATGGACCAGCCTTATCACCTCTCCCATTGTGTGAGCCCAAGCTGGGGGTCTGGGCAATGTAAAAACCATTTTCTCTTTGCTGGAGAAAGAGCTAGAAGGAATATTCAACTCATTAACAGAATATCTTGGCTTGAGTGGAAGTGGCATTTTTCTTCAAAATGTGTTAGCTGACTCCTTTTAACTGCTATATTATATATTCCGGCACAGGCTGAGCAAGTAATGTTTTAATATGTGTTAGGTAATGTACATGAGCCCTAGGAGTGAGCCAACTAAACCATATTAAGGTACAATTTGTCCTGTCAATAACAGGACTCTAAAACCTGTTAGCTAACACACTTGAGAAAAGAGAAAGAAAACAAAACTCCTTTTATTCCCACCCACCAGCATCCCTAGCACTGAAGGAGGTTTGTGGATCTCAAGATGGTCTCAACATGGGAAACAGTGAGAAGCAGCCAAATGGGCACATTAAGTTACAACTGTCTCTAAAAATACTGGTTTATAACAGCACAGAAGCCTTTTGAGTCTGGCTCTTCCAAATTAGCTTTATGAAAGACTTAGGAATCTCTGCTGAGTGGATAGGACATACTTTTTAAAAAATCCTGGACTCCTGCTAGACGTTGATGTGAAGTGTAAATCCATAATAATTTGGAGAGTACTGAGCTGATGAGAGGGAGAGAGACAGCGTGGCACTGCCGTGGCGCTGTGAAAATAAGAGTAACTTCGCTGAACACAGCCAGATTTAGTCTGGTGCAGTGGAGAAGAATAGCATCCTGGAGCTGTACTGTTATTATCAGTTGGATAACCGGATTTTCCACTGTCTCTGCAAGATAAATATTAACTGGAGAAAGAGCTCTCCCTGACTGTTGTGCTCTCATTTGCTGTAGGGGCAGCATATTCGCTGAAGGTTGCAGAGGTGTAGATAGCTCAGCACAGCAGCCAGAAGCACAGCAGACCCTGGGAAGATAGTATTACTGGCTTCAGTCCTCTGAATTGGTGTTCTTCCAAACCAAATTACTGATTTCCATCACACTGGGGCAGCACCCACTAATCACCAGTGTAAGCCTGGTTCATATATTTATATACCACAATAAGCATGCACAGCATTTGAAGCAATTAATGGATCTTACAGCATAACCCAGGCTTAACATAGAAAAGTATCACAATAAACAATGGGAGGAAAGAGGAAGAATGAAGGGAAGAATGAGAAAACATGATGGAATTATTCTATACACATCAACCTTTACTTCCTTTTATTATACGTGCTTTATTTAAACAATGATAAAGTACTGAAGACTTAAAATTTTACAAAGGCTAACTTTTCCTATAGAGCATCAGCAGACTAAGGAATTGACCTAAGGCTGAATATGCAAAGCAGCAGCAGTGGTTTCTCTGAGAAAGCCTACCTAGTCCCTGGCTTGTAATTGTCACCTGTAATAGAGTCACCCTACTTGCCCCTCCTAAGCAGCAAACAAACAGGGATTAAATTCTTTGGCCTTATTCTTCCTTGTTTTGCATTGCAGGTGTTTGTTTTTAAGTGGGTAAAACCCTACCACATGCACCATGTTTGTACTGGTAGCAAAATGGCAGCAAAAGATAGTGAGTTCCAATTAATGAAGATTAAAGAAAGCAAATCCTTGCTCTGTTCTTTATGTTTGTATGTGTGACTAAAGCACAACAAGTGAAGGGAGACTTCAGACACAAGCAGGTGAGAGAAATGGTACAGGTAGCTGCTGCTGACAGGAGGTCCCAAATGGAAGGTTAGCTAAAAGCCAAGATGGACATAGCACAGGTTCCAAATCTACAGCTGAGGGCAGGCACAAAGGGAAAAGGTCATGGAAAAATCATGCCAGGGAGAAAGTATTGGAAATTGTTTATAAGGTATAGACAAAGACCCTGTATGGAGGTTCCCAGACCCAAATCCTTTGCTTTCATGGCCAGCTGCCGTGACCAGACTGACAAAAAGTGGCCCTCTAAGAATGAATGGTGTTATCGAGACTTTACACGTAATCCCAGCATTGCTAATGGGGGAGGGCGTGCAGGTCCTTCACTGTTGCTTCCTCCTGCTCTGCCCCTGATTGATCAGAGTTAACACACTCTGTGGTGCACGCCAGGCTGAAGAGTTCAGGCAATACTAAACCCTGACATTTTTCCATGAATTTATCCAAGGTGGAAAATTCTTAAGAAATCGCTGTAGCAAGAAACAAAACAGAGAATATGGCAGAGATGGGTGACAGAAAGTGGCAAGCACGCTGTCCCTGACCATTGAGCCAGCAGCACAGCTGTAGGAAGTATCAGGTACTCTGTTCTTGTGACCTCAGCTGGGTCTGCATCTGCTTTTCCTATTGAAGCTGGTGCTGGGAAGTACAAATGATTTTGATTTGATTTTTCTTCTCACTCAGGATTGAAACCCAGTTTTCCCAGGCCATAGCGTATTTGCTTTGTATTTGCTTCATGGGCAGAAATTTGGCCCCTATGAGTCGTGTTAGGAAAATGAAACAGTTGGCCAATAAATGGAATGAGACTCCCTGTCTAGTTATCCTTGCAACATGCTTTTGCCTGGTCCCATTACCCAGTAATTGATGCAGTTTCACCATCTGCATAGTCAATAACTGTACCCATGAATCTTCCCTTCCAAATGGATAATATTAGACTTACTGATTTATTGTTTCTGTAGTAACTCAGCAAGTGCATAGAGTTCCATCAACTTCCCTTGAACTTTGGAAACCAGGGTTCCTGATGAGGATTTATCCTGAAGAAATTAAAATAAGGGTTACTGTTATCAGTGTACTGATGACTGTACACTGTAATGGTCACAACACAAATGTCCTAGGTAGCCATCGGACTGGCATTACCTCAGCAGTCAGCAATGTCACAGCTTCCCTGGGCCACTCATGTATTTACCTCCCAGTCAGCCCAGTCAGCTCTCCTACCACACGGTCCTGATCTCAGTTGCACCAAAGGAACCCAGAGCACCATGCTGAGACTGGCCCTGTCACATCCGGTGTGTGCCCAGTGACTATAACGAGTGAGGCTGTTTCCATGCCTCAGCTGACTCTGGATGAAGAGAAAGGCTTGGAGTTACCTCAGTGGATAGTACTCAAGCAACCAGCAAACAGAACAACTCTGGAAGGACTTCTGCAACCTCTCTTCCTTTGTCTTATAGGTTGCTACATACATTAGGTCCTTGCAAGGGAAGGCAGATACCTACCTGCGTATTGACTTGGTTTTGTTCTCTACCTGATTACCTCCAAACAGCTCACTCACTACAGGGAAAAAAATCAGTCTTGTACTAATGGGGTCTCTTCAGGGCAGCATATATTATCTCACTCAGCCAGCCTCTCTTAGAATTTTTAAGTGAATGCTTTCATATAATGCATTTATGAAAGTAGTCCTCATTGTACTGTGTTAGCAAAGCAAGGACTGTTTGATAATATTTGATCAAGATATTAAAAGCAAGAAAATCTTTCTCCTGTTTAGAAATGTTTTCAGATAATATGGCAAGCCTGCATGTGTGTGAGGAGACACCTGGAAATCTGAAAGAAAGAAGCCAGATTCAGTTATCTTCTGCTACTGAAACTTTCTGGCAAGTTACAGGATTCTAAATTTATAAAACATTACCTTTGTTAGCTTGCTTTTGGCTGTAAGCAAAATCTCTCGGTTGATATAGCACCTATGTAGTAAAAAACATAACGAAACAGCATGTCAGGTGATGCTGACTTTGGTATCTAGTGTCCATATCTAATATTGCAGAGGATACAGATCCTTAAAATCAGTGTCTGACACAAGAAAGCTTTTTTCTTGTGACACCTCTGCTATTATAAGCCAATACCATATGAAAATGGCCAAGATAATTACCAAGAGGAGCAAACTTAGCTGTCACCAAGGTACCCTTAATGCAGCTGAGAGGGGATGGAACAGAGACAGCTTAAGTTATCTTCTCTTATCCTTTGCATTCCCAGGCTGCTCAGGGGCTTTTTTCATCCCTGCATAATTTAAAGCAGCCTCAGAGCATTCACATTCTGTTTCTTTGGGTCAGGAGTAAAGAGGAAATGGCTTGAAACTCTTCAGGGGCAAAATGCCTTCTGCCCTCTGGTTTAGCAGCCTTAAGACACCACTGCTCCACACATTGCAACACTGACAGAGGGAAACCTGGGCAATGTGTTTCACTACACACTGGCTTGTCAAGCTAGGAGAAATGCAGTTATGGTAATAGAAATATTTTTGGTATAGAAATGTTTCTTATGCTGTAAAATTCCCCTTATGCCTGGGAGGGCCGATCCACTAAGCTAATATCTGGAGGCTGGATGGGAGGAAGAAGCTGATAGCTTTCCTGCAGCTACTAAAATGCAGCCTGTG
>JBAFWW010033791.1:3028-14777 GCA_036873685.1 Agapornis canus | reverse complement strand
TGGTTTGTGTTATACCTTAGTTACTGGACTGTTCTTATCTCAACCCGTGGGAGTTACGTTCTTTTGATTCTCCTTCCCATCCCTCTGGGAGCTGGGGGAGAAAGGGGGGTTGAGTGAGCAAGGGCTGCATGGCTGAATTGCCAGCTGGGTTTAAACCGAGACACAACTCCACCCAAAGAGTTGATGCGTCATTTTGCAAAATTAATAATATAGATTTATTATTCCTGTGAGCTTTTTTCAGTACTATGCAACCAGTCTATTAGTGGTATAGTTCTAGAAATACACAACAACTCAGATTTTTTTAAAGAAGTTTTCAACTATTTCCATAGAAACAGTTCTCTCCCTTTCTGCGCTTATAGCTATAAAAAACCAAAACAGGAACAAAATGACTGTTAGCTGTAGAAAACAAATGGAGTAGTCTGAGCATTGCCGTTTTTTCCATGCAGGGTACGAATTGGTGAGCATGATTTCAAGCAAGATCAGTGTGCTTCTCAAGATTTAAAGATCCTCTCCCTACCTTCCCATCACCAACCCCAGAAAGAGTTTCCTAGGCTGGTTGTTTGAGGCTAATTCCTCCCTCCTCCTGTCATTCCTCATGGGGACCCCTAGAAGGCAGCCAGTGTGGGGCAGGGAATGTACATCCAAACCTCTAAGCTGGACCCCTAGGCTGAACAGAAAGTAAGGACCAATGTCAGCATCAGCATCATGCTCCACCAAGCAAGAGGACAAAACCTCCATTGTGAACCTCATACCCCTCCAGGCAGGAGGACCAGTGATAATGAAATTTACTCCACTACTGTAGATCATTAATGAATATTTCTGCAATTGGACTAACAATTTGGACTCCTGTACTCTTAAAACATGGATTGGACTGACAGTAGACTCTCAGCTTCACTTATGAGGTGTGCTTCATTTTTGCTTGTATCAATAATCTCAGTGTAACAAACCCAATGACATAAACAATTTGCAAACAGAAGAACAGGGCAATAGTGAGAGATTATATTTCAGCACAGCAATTGCTCTGTCTTCCTGAATACCTTCATAGTTAATCATCCACAAGCCACTGAACTTGAGAACAATTTGTGCGAGGGATGTTAGGATTGTTGCCACCTTCTCCAGTTGCTCTAGCACAGAACCCTTCCTGGCTCGGTAGATGGAGCTCAGCCTCATGCCCTGGAACCCAGATGTGAGCTAAAGATGCAGCTGTTGCTTTCTAGTAGCTGACGCCAGAAAGCCAGGGGAACCCATCCCCTGGTCAGACTGAAGCATCTGGCACCAAATTTCATTCACATGCACTCAGGTCCCAGCAGTAGCTGGTACTGAGTCCTTGGAGCACATACACATATGGGTTTGAGATTATGGTGAGGGTTAAGAAAAGATTTAATAAGAATATATAAGACAGGACAGATAGCAGTGATCAAGCACATGGTTCAGCCAGACAAGCACACTGACCAGATCTATTTTACAAAAAACTCTTCCCCTTAATACCTCTTTCTGCCTGCCCCTCTCTTAGTTCCCTGCTGTTCCCCTTCCCCCACACATTGCCTCATCAGTTGATACAGTCCCACTGACACCCCCTCAACATGCAGGACCCCAAGGTTTTCATCTTCATCTATCGAAAAGTTCTATTTGCCTGCAGTTTCTTGACAATCCATTAATTAGTGCGACTGACCAGGTTTGTTTCTCTCTACTGTCTTTGTTGATTCTAACTGATCAGGCTTTATGTCTCTGTGTTTGTCTCTTGCTCTGTCCATATCCTCCAGCTGAAAAAAATAAGGTTTTTCACATCCTACAAACTCTTTCCATTTCACGACACTAACCAGGTTTGTTCTTATCAGGACCTCCCTTATCATTTGCTCATCAGCTTGTCTCTGTTTCTTATGGTTTATGGCTTCTTCAATTAACTACACTTAAAGGAGCAGATACTTTCCCTCCACATACCTTTACAATTTAAACTTATCTTGTACTGACATAAAAAAAATAAAGAAGATATATAAACTAATACCTTAACAATGAATTTTAAAATGCTTAATATGTTTGTATTTGCATAAAAGCGTTTTCAGCTTCAAGGCTTACCTAAATGTGTGCTGTAAAAAATCAGGCCTCAGTACTGTCTTGGGTTTGTTGTGTGGGGAGAAAGGGTGAGCTAGGACTACCAAAATAGAAAGGAACATAATGGAACAATTATTAATTCTGACTAGAAGACTTTCGTAGGTAACACTTCTGAAGCTGATTCACACTCAGTGTCCTGCAGCTTCATCATTTTCTATGAAAAAGTAAGGTTGCAGGAAATAAGACTCAGCCTACCATATGTTCATGCTTGCCAAGATATTTCTTTTTCTTTCTACAAAGAAGTTTTGTTCAAGTGGAGCTTGAGTTCTTCTGACATGTAGTTCAGAATCTTCAGTTTGACAAGGCCACAGGACAACAAGAAATGTCAAATATAGTATACAGATCACAGCACAATATAGAAGAATTATAACTAATATGTTGGGTGTAAATCAGATCTGTTGCTCATGCAAACAAATCCAGCATGCCCTGAATATGTCAAACATCCTATGTTTGTACACAACAACAAAGTATCACATGCAGAGAGGGGCTAATATTTTTTGTGGGTTTTGTTTGGTTTGATTTTGGTTGACTGGTTGCTTGGTTTGGGGTTTTTTTGTGGTTTGGGCTTTTTTTTTATGGATCCCACTTATAATAAAACGGGTGACACAGAATACCAAAATACTTACGTATCTGAGACTGATGACTGTATTTGCCTTTATATTCATTATTGTATCTACTTGGCAATATTAGGTCTCTAACATGTGAGACAGACTCAGTGTCTGAGACAAGAAAATTACAAAACATTTAAACTTTTTTTTATAAATAAAATGAAAATAAACATTGATGCTTTTGTTTCCTGATGGTACTAATTTTTTTCATGACTACTTCTATAGAAGCATGTATGCAAGGAAATCTTCATATAAGAAAGCTTCATTCCCAGAAGCATTTATTTGGAGATGTCTCAGGAGCTTACTGCTTTTAGAAACAAATCTTTAATGCATTATTGTGATGTTCTTGCTTAAAACCTAAGCAAATATAAACAGTTGCACTTGCATGCATACATTTAGCAGTGTAGTCTCTTGACCTTCTACATTTACATAATTGACTATCCAGACACCCACCAACTGAAGAATTTCTTACAATCTATTTTAGAAACTGCAAAAAACTTAAATAGAAAAATGTAAAAAGTGAAGCATGTTCCTAGAACATACTTTACAATTCCTAGCATCCACTGGCTAGACTAATTATCATGAACCTTAAGCTTGAAATCAGCAGGTGTTAAAAGACTGCTCTCAGTAAATAAGACTTTGTACAATTGACTGACAAGAAGACCAGGCTAGGTGGGGTGAGCAGCTAAATGCTACATTGACAATTTCTCCTTAAAAAAAGAAAGATAAAATAAATATTTTGTTTATTCTGTAAATGCAAAGCAGTTACATTTTGGTTAATTAAAAAAAAAAAAAAAAAAAAAAAAGGCTACAATTACTTCAGCAGTAAAGACTCAAATTTGAAGTCCCTAATAATACCCTGCTTGGCTCCTGTCTTCAAGACTTGCTATTAAGCAACTTTGTTCAAGAAACATATACAGCTGTCATAACTCGCATGTACTTAAATTTACAATTTTCAAACCTACTAAGAGAATTTCTTTCCTAAACATGATAGCTTGTTTCTCAATGCAGAGCTTTTTTAATCTCATAAAACTCACTTTATGTTGTAAGAATGTGTGAAAGGCAGTTGGCATGTTACAGAATACATCCATCAATTTCATCTTCATCTCCATTTAAAAGCTTATTCTTCAATTAAAATGCTACTGAAAGAGTACTGCCAAATATATCTTTGGCTTAGAAATCTCCACACTTCATATTACTTCCCCAAAACACAGGTATCAAGATATTAAGACCCTCTTTATTTAAGGATATAGAGATGCTACTTAGCCTCCTTGGGAAAGAAAGCCCTGTCTTCAGGGGAAGGACAGCAGAAGACATGCTTTGTCAAAATGGCCAAGTATGACTAAATTTCAGTCAGCTAAAACTAAATAAAGTTTCTGTCCTCCATTTTTGTCAATTGGAAATGACTTGCTTGCTTTACAGGATAAGATTTAGTTGTTTCTGTTGTAAGTTTAATTTTGCAGATCACACTGTAGCCTGCCCACACACAAATTAAATTAGTGTCAGAATAAAAATTCAGGACTAAGAATGTGTCAATTATAAGTATTTTTGTTTCAATCTCTCCATGCATTCATTATTGTTTTAAAACAGACATATGACTTTGCAGATTCATAATATTGTAATATAATCATGTCTTATGCGAGCTTCACCCCCCTGAAGTATTCTCTCATTGATTGGATGCTATTCCCTCTTTAAGGCTGAATTTTCTCTTTTCTTAGTATTTTATACTGCTTAAATGTCACTTGTACAATATTTATGGTGTGCAGTTTAGCTCTGTTTACTTTTCATGCACTAAATAAATTCCATTACATTATAAATCAAAGTGTCATTGCTTTCAGTAAATTAATTATGAAGGTTTACTTTTTGCCTTTTTTTTTTTTTAATCTTTAATGCAGTTAGATATCACATTATCACTTAGCTCTGCACTTTGTTGTATACCCAAATAAAGTAATATCCAAGGGGGTCCTGGCAAAACATGCTTTTAATCTTTTCTAATTCCTGTTTTCCTGTTCTTGGATATAGCTAGCAAATTGTTGATACTAGGCATGAAAAAACTCTACAAACATGTTTTAAATAGTTTCCAGGTTGTGTTTTAGTAAAACTAATATCCTTTAAAAAATTTGTTTAAATGCTAAGAACAGAACCTCAAATATCAAGCATTTCAAAGGAGAAAGAGATCAGAAGGGGCACATTGGCTAGCAATAAGCAACATAGGTAGACAGGATGGGTAAAACTAGTGTTAAAAATACTAAATGTCTAGATTTTCCTTTTGCTGATCTTTATGTGGAAACAATAATCTGTAAAAAACTCCAAGAAAAAGAGTGTGCTTTTTTTTTGTAGTAGGATATGTTCTTTTAAGCATACTTCAGCAAAGAGAAAATAAATTAATATCTGGGAGTTGAGTATATAAAGGGTCGCAAACTAAAATGAGAACAGGAGTTTAAAAATGACAGCACAAAATAATGAATAATTAACACAAATTAAACAGAAGTGCTTGAAACAATCTGTTATGCAAATTTACCTTCCAGGTTGAAAGCCTTTTTTATTAAGGATGTGTCAAACTGTTCAGTGAAGATGTTGAGAATTGGAATTGATTCGCAGCTACCTGAATCGTATCCGAAAACTTTTAGTTAAAAGCTTTCATTTCTTCTTAGATGGAAAAGATTCAAAATTTCTTAATGTTTGATGCAGGCTGGAGAAATGGACTGGCAGGAACCTCATTAAATTTAACAAGGAGAAGTGCAAAGTCCTGCACCTTAGAAGGAATAAATCCATACATACTGGGTGCCATCTGTCTGGAAATAAATTTTGCAAGAAAGGACCCCAGAGTCCTGGTGGATATAAAGGCAGACCTAACCCACCAATGTGGCCTATCTGCAAAGAAGGCTAATGGTATTCTGGGCCTCATTAGGAGTTTTCCCAGGGCATGTAATCTGGGTCTAGTACTTGCATAGGAGACAGGCACGCACCTCTCTTTTTGGATCTAGATCTTGTCCAGTATGAGAAAGCTTAGCATCACTTCTCAGTCCAGTTAAACCTGACTCATTACATCTCAGATATTGAAAAGTGTTATTTCAGTATCCCTTATAGTAAGATTAGTCAATTGTATCCATTTCACAAAGTTTACAAATTCGGTTCATGCTAACTTTAGGTGCCTTTAATAAAGATTTATGTATGTGAGCTAGGTGTACTTAAATTCCCTTTGTTTTTAACAGAGATGCATGCAGTAAATCTAGTTATCAAATCCTAGAGAGTTATCCAATTGACCCATGTGGGTATTTAGGTTATGATTAAAAAGATCACTCTTGAGATATACAGTACTGACTATATCTCAGTAGTGATATATTGACCATATTAATTATCAAGTCATGTAGCTCACATATAGATGCAAAGTAGTTGTATGAATCCAGAACTAAATGCTGTTGTTTAGTTTTGTGAAATAACTCGTTGCCTGCATTTGGTTTCACTGTAGTGTTGCATGACAACACCTGTGGCCCCTGAAGCATGAAACAAGTCTCACATTCATTTTGTGAGCTATGTGTAAGCACTCCCTGAAGAATTCTCAACCTGGTGTCCTCTTTGCAATCTCCCTCTATGGAAAGACAACGTTAGCTCTCAAAGCAATTTCAGTTTCAGGTGTGGTAATTATCTTCTTGAGATGCCCACATATTCACAGAGACTTGCTGAAAGTGACTAGAGTACTAAGTAGATTTTTCAGTCTACAGCCTACATCTAGATAGGTTAAAATCAAGCTGGTAACAGTACATGTATATTTTTATCTTTCAATTAATATATATCTTTTCATTTTAGTGAATCATTGCATTTGTATGGTAACAGAATTGCTGTGACATTACTTAGGCAGACAAAATGAATTGAAAGGTTTCATCAGAAGTTCACCATTATTTTTTGTGAGTAATCTGTTGCAACATAAGCGATTTATTTTATTATACTTTATAAAGCAGTAGTAGATAAAGTTTAAACACTTATTCATTGATTGCTATTTTACATAATTCATTCTAAACAGTTGTTTTAATCCTGTTAATTAAAAAAAAAATGTAAGTTGCAGATGTGTTTATAAAACAAACATGCAAATATTTTCAAGAAGTCAGTCAGTGAAGCAAGCATGACAATCAACTAATCTGTTGATCAGCCAGCACTTTGACTGGCACATGCTACAGTATATGTGAAATTACTCTATACACTGGCAGAGACTCCATGCAAACTGCAGTTGTACAGAACATCACGGGCACATCCTCATGCTGAGGAAGACAGGTGATTTTACCATGAAACTCTGAAAAGTAGTTCCAGGGCAAAGTAAGTGATAGAGATAAATGAAACTTCTACAAGAAGGAATGAAATATTGTCTTCAGTAACTCATTGCAATTTAATAATTATTTCTGATTAGATTAGGGTTTATAAATTAGCACATGCATCTCAAATTCAGAAAGTATGAACAGAATTTCTCACTTTCCTTTTTTTTTTTTTTACTACCAAGACCTCATTCATAGAAACCTCTGAAAGGCTGATGTGAGGACCAGGACTGTACACACATTCTTTCTGTTGGCTTGCTAACATTGTAACTAAAAGAGATGTTCTATGGATGGTGAGAGAAACAGAGAAATCTAGAAATCTAGAACAGAAGAAACTTTTTTCTACAGAGGACTATACTCCAGAAGGCAGTTATTGTGATTTTTCTTGGTAACTATTCCCAATATCTTCAAGAATAGTATCTTAGAGGCTCTTGTTAAACACCTGTGCTTTTTATTAATCTTACTTAAAATAAACAGTAAGTACAGCTCATTATTGCGATTAACATAATTTCATTCTCCTTTAGTTAAATCTTTAGCTATCTAGATCAATCTGCATTTCTTTATATACTGTAGCTTTAAGTACTGCATCAATTTCAATTTTTAATATGAAATTATATTCCATGACTGAAAACAAAATGGTATTTTATCCAAGGTGTTTTATTGTCTTGTTTTATGACCTCTACCACTTCATCCCACTTTTTCCATCTGTATCATAAGGGTAATAATTCTAATATTTCCTTGCCTATTGACATAGTTCATGAAGAATGACATGGGGGAGAAAGAGGGTTGAACAGCTGAACTAATTAACGTGCCTCAAATGCTGTCTGTGTGAAGTACTACAAATACATGAATCACCATCTGCTTGCTTGTTGATCTCCCTAGTAACGCCATTATTGTGTTTTGAAAATCATTTGGTAACAAAGGTAACATTTATTTCTGTACTTATTTGCACACACATTTGCCTGTACCATGATACATTGAACAAAATATGTTGCTTGTTGCCTCACAGCAATTCTGGTATACTGTTATCCCAGAAAACATCTCCCCACTCCTCCAAGTTTCATGTTCAAGATTCCCAAAGGCTATTCTATACTTGAAGTATCCCATTTGCTTTATCTATCAGTCTGTTATTTTCATCTACTGTATCTTCTTGGTTGGACTTTTTTTAACTAGTCTTTCCTTGGTTGTCATCTTTGCCCTTGGGCAAGGATTTGATGAGCTAGTGAACTGGCATGATACCATCAAAACAGATGTGATAGAAAGTAATCAGCCAAGAGGCCCTCTCTATGTATCAAATATGTTTGTAAAGGGCAAGATTCTAATCTGGAAATGTTCAAGCAGCAGCTCACACTACGCAGTGTTTACATGAGGGATCTAGCATTGCTGATCTAGTTGTGAATTCTTAGACACTACTTGCAGAGAAAACAAGAAAGCTTTTGAAATCCCACAAATATTTTATACTGTTAAAAATAAAATCAACTTGCTAGTAGAGAAAAGGGATTCCCCTTCTTTTTCTCTGTGTAAGAAATTTTATGTCGTATGCCAAATCTGATTTCTAAATTTTAGTCTCCAGTAATAGTGAGTTATATAACAGTTTTAAGCAGTAACACTGGCCTTCATCTCACTTAAGTTTAGGCATCAAAAATAAATTACCTTTTCTCAGATTAGTTATACAAAACCTTTTTACGCTCAAAAGGAAAAATAACTTTCTACAGATAGCCATTCAACTTGACTGTCATAGCTGTCTAATATGGAAAAGAACACCTTACCTGCTAGAGTATCCTGCCATTTCTACTCATTGATCCTGTAGTCTTGAATTTGGATTGCTTGTTAAAGTTTTGGTAGCAGAGGGGCTACAGCAGTGGCTTCTGTGAGAAGCTGCTAGTAGCTTCTTCCATGTCCAGTAGAGCTAATGCCACCTGGCTTCAAGAGTGACCTGGTCTGGCCAAAGCTGAGCCCATCAGTAATTGTGGCAGCACCTCTGGAATAACAGGGGAAACAGTTGTTGTACAACAGCAATTGCCTCCAGAAGGAAAGAATGAGAACATGTAAGAGCAACAGCCCTGCAGACACCAAGGTCAGTGCAGAAGGAGGGGAAAGAGGCACTTCAGACACCAGAGCAGAGATTCCCCTGCAGTCTGTGGTGCAGATCATGCAGGCTGTCCTTCTGCAGCCTGTGGAGGTACACAACGGAACAAATACCCACCTGCAGGCAATGGAGGACTCCATGCTGAAGCAGGTGGAAGCCTGAAGGAGTCTGTGATGCTGTGGGAAGCCCGTAGTGGAGCAAACACCTATCAGGACCTGTGGTCCTGTGGAGAAAGGAGCCCACACTACTGCAGGTTTGTTGACAGGACTTGTGACCCCCTGGAGAACTGCATCCTGTGGAAACAACTCATGTTAGAGAAGTTCATGAATGACTATCCCCCATGGGAGGAACCTCACACTGGAGAAAGGGAAGAGTGTAAGAAGTCCTCCCCTTGAGGAGGAAGGAGCAGCAGAAAGAACATGTGATGAACTAACCACAACACTCATTTCCCATCTCCCTGTGACAATGGGGGGAAGAAGGTCAAGAAAACCAGAAGTTAAGTCCAGGAGGAAGGAAGAGGAAAAGTGCTTTAAAGTTTAGTTTTTATTTGTCATTACCTAACCTGATTTAATTGGCAATAAACTGATTTCTCCAAGTTGAGTCTCTTTTGCCCATGATGGTAATTAGTGAGTGATCTTGTACTTATCTTGTCTCCCAAGCCTTTCATTATATTTTCTCTCCCCTATCCATCTGACGATGAGAGTGATAGAGCAGCTTGGTGAGGACCTGGTATACTGTCAAGGTCAACCACCACAAACCTTTACAAGTAAAATGAGGTGAAACTTTGGGCCACTAGCACCATCATTTAATAATTAAATACACAAATAAGATTGGTTGGATTAACCAAATAAAGCATGATACAAGATGAAGTGTCAGCTAAATGTAATTCATCTCATTAAAGCAGGAGTACTATTTTCAACAAAAAAAATGCAGTTAAAATTTTCATTGCAAACAAAAAAAATTATGCTTGGCCTACTTAAAATATAAAATAGTTGAAGTTTGAAGTGTTAATAGTCATCTTGATTTTTATGTAAACTCTATATATCTATACCCTAATGAGGAGGGCTTCTAGAAACACAGCTGAATTGAATAATAACGATGACCTCATCATCCAGACCATAGACATCTAAATTTAGACTCCCAGATTTACAAATCTACATGTAAGATTGTTGTCCAATCTCTTAGTAAGTATTTACTTTAGAGTAGACTCTATGGTGTTCCATAGAGTACATTGTCTATCACTGTTAATTACAATAAGATATGAGAGACCTGGATATCATTTAAAATCCTCTTTACATTCTCTTTTGGTGTTCCCTAACCATGCAGTGCCATCTAGAGTGTCCTAAATTATCCATCTTGATCACCAGCTACCAGACCAGAAGTATGTTGGTATATTCTGCATCAAATCTGCTCTGATTTCTCAGATATCCTAGGAACCTTAGTAGAAATCTGCCTGAAGGTAAATGGTTTGAATTGTTAGAGACCTAAAACCCACCCCAATGTTTTTAAGGGCCTAAGAACTAAAGCAGAGCATGGAGCTGTTGTTATTCTTGCACTGAGAAAGGAATTAGAAGAAATAAGTCTTTGGGTTTTTTTTTTTTTTTGTTTGTTTCATACAGGTATTGCCAGGCAGGCAAAAGCACAGTTCCAATGCACACACAGATCTGCAATTGCTTGCTCAGCCAGTTGAGGATCTGGAAGCTACATGCATTCTGTAGCATGGACTGAAGGGCATGGGGAAAAATACTGTTCTAGATATAAGATTTTGTCACAGGCATTTGTCTGCAGCAGAGCATGAAGGGAATAGAGAATAGAGATCCATAAGAAAATGGGCTTTAGAAGTCCTGCGGCACAGAGAACAGCATGCTTCCTTTCTTTTTTTTAACAGGGAACCTTAAAATTCTGCAAAATATTACCAAGCAATATCATAACAGAAACATATGCATAAATCTGATTTTGCTTAATCCTGCTGTAGTTTAGCATTTATGTAGCTTTTTAAAGCCTTAAACTTCTTTGCAGACCTATTTCAGTATTTGATATTATCATTAACTAGTAAATTAGTAGGAGGACAGATGTGATTATTCCCATTATTGATCTAAAGACCTGCAGACATTTACTATTCCTAGTTTGCATCTTTCATGAAAACACAATAATGAAAAAAAAAAAACAACATTTTCACTGATTTACAGGTACTTCTAGATTGTTAGAGGTACTTCTACTTGTTACTAGATAAGATAAAGTAATGAAAATAATAAACCCTAATGATGTAATCATTTCATTTTAGGTTAGGGGTAAAATATCAAACTACTGTGGCTGGTTGCATTCTTGGTCTCCCAATAAATGTTATACAGAATAACATATTTTCCCAATTGATTTTTCACGCAAACTATATCTTTTTGTAATGCTTGCTCAGTAAGTTAATAGCAGTGTATGGATTCTGTTGAACTTTTGTCTGTAAAGTATCTTCTTGTGCTGCATAAATAAGATCTAAATGATCAGTGCTTTAGACCAAAGCTTTTAGATCAGGCTTTTTTTTTTTTTTTTTTTTTTTGTATTCTTTTTTTTCATTTTTTTTATATCTCTTTTCCTCATTTCCCCCTTGTTTTATCTTTCCGCTGTAATCGGACCAG
>JBAFWW010033790.1:0-23613 GCA_036873685.1 Agapornis canus | reverse complement strand
AGGCTGAACAGCCCCAACTTTCTCAGCCTGTCTTCATAAGGGAGGTGCTCCAGTCACCTGATTATCCTCAAATCTTTATGGAAATTATTGTAAAGGCAGGTGCATGAAGGCTAAAACCAAGTCACTTTCTGGAAGACTAAACATTTATTCAGTGGGAAAAAAAGAAAAAAAAAAGGAAGCTTAGGTAATACCTGCAGATGAGAGTTTTCAAACAGCCAAATTTGTGACATCTTAAGTGCCTGAATTAGGAAGATCGTCTTCCTGTATAGTGGTAAGTCAGAGCAGAAAGCCTAACAGCTTTTGCTCATGCTTTGGAGAAACCATATATGCACTAGTTTTTTATTTTATCTACCTGAGATAGATGCTTCATTTTAGCCTCAGAATCCAAAACTATCAGTTACTGTCAACTGCATAAAGCAAGCCTTGCAACTAACAACTTTTTTTGAAGACACCACCAGGAGATTTTTGTTATGACTGGAGTAGGGAAAAGAAGATTCTTTTTCTGGTAGAAACTTTAAGCCTGAAAGTTTTCTCAAAGAGTATTGAGGGCATGGATCCACTACTTCTGTGCCCTCTTTGGACAGACTTTGTGACAAAGGGAAAGCATGACATACCAAAACAGAAACTGTCTACTTGGAACATATTAGCCTGGGTGACCTTGGCCCTTCCTTCCCAAGCACAATGGAGACACTGTTTTTGCGGTTATCATTATCATTATTCTTTATAATCACCAGATTCAATCTCTACAAGGGATTTGAATTTAAATATGATGTTTCCCAACTGATCATTCAAAACCAAACTTAGCAAGGTCTTTAACTGAAAACTGTCTAAATGACAACATATGGGTCTTACCCTCCACAAGAACACATTCCTATCATGTCCATGAGTACGATATACAAGACTGCAGACTTAATAATACTTGCATCTGACCAACAAGCTGTCAACAGTGGTGATATTCTGAAAATTATCAATTTAGCACATACACAGGTTTGGCTTGGTCATTTGGGACAATCCAACAGATGGGCTGCAATCATATTAACTGCTAGCTTTCAACCAAAAATAGTGTGTGCTAGCAAAATATGCTTCAGCACTCTAACTAAGGAATACAAATAACAATTTGAAGGTTCATCTACTTCTTACAGCCTTCTCAGTTTCAGAAGATGGGATTTCTGGAAAGCTGGTGTTACAAGAGGGAAGCTTATGAGAAACCCCAGGAGGATATAGGATAATGTAAACATAAATTGTTGTTCTTTAACTGCAAAAGCAAAGGTAGCTAAGCTAACTATAACATTAGAATAAGCATCTTTGCTCTTTTGAAAAAAGTCACAAAAAAACAACCTAGGGCAGATTCTTTTGATTTATCAAGGTAGAAGATATATCAGGTCTCTTTAAGCATTAAGAAAGGTTTACACTGAGAAGCAAATAACAAAGCAGAAAAACTGCTCAGAAATGGTTCAAGTCTCAAGAGTTTCCAGCAGTTACTTTTTTGTATTCTTTAAGATCAGTTCTGTTTGCTTTGAATATTCAGTGTGCCTTCCACTGCCAATAAAAACCACTGGGATCACTTATATCATCTCAGTAAACAAACTGCTCAACCCGTAGGAACAGGCATGTAAAGCATAACATTCCAGTTGCTAAATCCAATAAAGACTATGGGCCAAGCATTCCTATCAAGTCCTAACACACTGGAAATAAATGTGGAAAAAAAAAAACCAACTCCATGAATTCTAGGAAATCTTAAGAATTTGGGGGGAGCTGGGCACTGTCAAGGGGATGGGAAAGAACCGATATATCTACAAAAATGTCAGGTAACCTACTAGGAGTATAATGACATTTTTCTTTGCCCCTACCCCTTAACTCATAATGAATGCTTAACTCATTGTTCTCTCACCCAATAAAAGTAGTTAAAAGATACCAAAATCCCCCAAACAACTACAAATTTTTTATTATATAGAAAAATAATCAATTCAATAGCTCTGAACTGCTGCAACACCATTTGTATGTTAAAGACCTATTCGATCTCTTAGCTAAATAGAAAATAACAGAAAAATAATGACTGAAATTCTGGATAAAAGAAATGTGTGTTTTGTAGATTTATCTTCTTTCCTATTTCTTTCCCTGTTCTCTCATTAATAAAGCAGAAAAAAAAATAAAGTGATCTGTATAAAATTAGACTAATTTGAGAACATGATTATAAACAGACAATTAGAAAGGAAAATGTCCCATAAGTGGAAGCAGAAGTCAACAACTTCCTAAAATTCATGTTAGCCCAAGCTATTCACAATATTGCTGAAGCACAAGAGCTTGGATAACTTGCATTTTGAAGTCATTCATGATGCAGAAGAATAAGCTGTGCAGCTGATAAAAGATGTGCTTCTCTGCCAGTGCTTACATTGAGGTCCCAGTGGGTGAGTTCCACTGCAGCTCTGTTGTACTATGGACCACAGACTGAGTGACTGGAGAGACTTCCTGACACAGTTAAAAGTTTGTTTTTAACATCAGTGAGCTAGTACTTCACTTTCACCTCTAAGCGTAAAAACACAAACTAAAGTGCAAAAATAAGTTATTTGCTGTTTAGGGATCTTAAACGACTCTTCATGTTCAAGCAATCTGCCATAAACCACAACAAACTGCTCTAGGGACCAGCTCAGTCTTCTACAAGTAAGCCCAAAGTAGTTTTCATTACACACAAGAAAGAGGAGCTTGAACGTAAACCTG
The DNA here is from genome assembly GCA_036873685.1 of Agapornis canus. Lineage (NCBI taxonomy): Eukaryota > Metazoa > Chordata > Aves > Psittaciformes > Psittacidae > Agapornis > Agapornis canus. The sequence goes on along the minus strand of JBAFWW010033790.1, from coordinate 20,895 downwards.
TGCATTGCCCCAAACACACATCTCTGCACCTTCAAAATGAGCACAAATGAGGGGTGAAGCACAGTTGCGTTCATTCACGGCTCCCCGCCATCCATTTCTCCATGTACACTGAGATCTGGGAAATGCATGTCATGAAAAAAGGGGTGATATGAAGCACAAGCATCACAACAGAAATGTACTTTTCAGTCTGAAAAAATTACTTAGGACAAAAACAGCAGTAAAGACATACACCACCTTCCACTACACTCCCAAGCATCAGGCCCTGCAGAAACCAAAAGTAGGTATTATCTTTCAGCTCCACAAGCACTAAAAAATTAATGAACAGCTAAGTTATACTGCTATTGCCCACACAAGATAAAACCTTGTGTGTGGCTAGTATGAAGCAGCCTGAAGTCCCCAGCTATCTTGCAGTTGAGCTACCCTGCTGGATAATCTTCCTTAAGCGGCAGCAACTTTCTTTGTGCAGCTGAAACAGGATTAGGAAAAAGGGCCCTCTAATATACTCCACAGCATGTATTCATATGGCTGCTTCTCATGATTTGGCTTGGGTAAGTTTTCCTTACAACTGTCCAAGCTATTATTGCTTGGCATTACTAAAACAGGATTCTTTTTCCCCTCATTTTGGGAAAAATACTACTTTTTGTTGGGGGGTGGGGAGGGAGTCAAAAAAAAAAAAAAATCAACCCAAACCAGAGTGAAAGTATTAAGAAATACTCCTTGAGTAACTGAAGTTTTGCATTTTTTAAACCAGTAGGGGTTGATAGCTGGATTCATTATTTGGTGTCTTTAAAAAGTGACTCCTCCGTGGCAAACTGCAGGTGCTGTTGTAAATCCAGCTTGCGAGGTCATCATGCTTACCTTTGCCTCTAAATCATCCGACTCGTGTATGCCTGACCAGTTAAGAGGCATAGAAAAGCTACCAGTTCCCTTATATTTTCAAAATGTCAATGCCACAATTCTTAAATTGAAATATCCATGCTCCATTTTAAAAAAGCAAAGTCTTGTACATCCTGTGAAGTTACCTCAGCTATTGACTATTGACTGAAAGGTGTGGGTTTGGAGCAGATCTCCAAATGAAGGTAATTAGTAAACTTGTTTATTCTTCTGTTTGTTAACCAGTTAACTTAGTGGATTAAGAGAATTTAAGAGTTAATTTAAAGAGAGTTGCCCAGAGACAGGTCTGAAGGAATTGGACACAAGTTAAAATGTGAAAAATTACCATTAGATATTAGGAGAAAATAGTTCTCAGCCTGGGTAGCCTAACACTGAAACAGGCTGTGATTAGATATTAGGAGAAAATAGTTCTCAACATGGGTAGTCTAACACTGAAACAGGCTGGGTGCAGAGAGGCTGCGGCATCTCCACCCTTGGACGTACTCAAAACTCAATCAATCAGACACAGCCCGAATTACTTATGGAAAGAGGTGGTCCACATGGCATTCAAAAATTGCTCCCAAACCAAATTATTTCACAATTTTAAGACAACAGGGGATTACAGCACTGGTTTTTGATGCTTAGACATGTAGCAGCATCCAATGAGTAGAAAGTGCTTGTACAATGTGCATGTTTTGTAGGGCTGGTTTTGTAGGAAATCAGTGATTTTTCTCTACTGTGGGAGCAATGAGTTGTTCACAGCAGCTTTTCAGAGGCACACAGTCCAACTTGCTATTCATCGTGTCTCCTCCACGGAAGAGCTTCAGATAGAGGAATGCTCAGATCTGATAGTAAAAAAATACTAAAGTGGAGGAGGAGGAGGGGGGATATCACAGAACATGAGATTCAGTATGGCCATAAACCTTTGTCACAAAAATGTAACCTCCCCATTAGTTTTGCTTATCTCCTTATCCATTTGTTATTTATTTGATGGAACTGGAGAGTTGTCAGGGTTATGTGGTGCAAGGAATTTATCTTGCAGAACAATCTCCAATCCACTGTTCAAAGTCTTTAGTTTCAAATTACAGAGATTAGAAAAGAAGCTTTAGAAAAAGAACCAATGATTCTTTATTCCTTTTCTGCATGATATTGTTCAGAGGTAGTTTGACAATATACATATTTACCCAAGTTTTTAAGCATAGGGCACATGCAGCAAAGTCAGAATGGGTTTGATGCTTTAGATTTTGCAGCTTCAATGGCTAGTGACACTGTGATACCCTAAAAGCTTTCTTACATGTTGAAGTCCAGCTGTGCCAGAAGCTTTAAATGCTATTTAGTAGAAAGACAAAAAAGGGCAACTCATAGAGTCACTAGAGAACATTCAAAGGGAGATGTAAAAAGATAGCCAATTCATTTCACTTTATATGTACCAGGGGAATAGAGAGCTATGAATAAAATGCATGCAGGGAATGCAGTCACTTTGAAAGAAACAGCATAATTTTTACTCACTTTCACTATGTAGAAATTAATTTAAAACATACAGGTTATTTAAAACTCTAGCATGACAACTAGTTTATAGTATTAATTTTTTAACTTCTGACAGCTTTTAAAAAAACTTTTATCTTTGCTTCCTTGATGCTTTCAGAACACGTAGAAAGATGCTCTGCACAGAAGTGATAAAAACATTATCACAAGAAAAAAGAAAGAAAAAAAAAAACCCTCACAAAACCCAACAAACCTTCACTGCCTGTTTGCTTTATGATTTTGATGGACTTTCAATGGATGGCAAAATAGATACTGAACTAAAGCAATAATCTACTATGGCACAGTTTTGTTGACAGTAGTCTCTTCTCTCTTTGCCTTCCTAGCTGTGCAAAATATGACTTAACACAGTGGACTCTCCCAAATGTTGGTACAGCTCCCATGTTGTCAAATGTTTTGCAAATGACTACCTTTCTTGACTGTCATGTAGGTCGTACTCATGCACAAGGTAAAGTCTCCCCCTGTTTATGGGCCATGCCAGAAGCCTTGCTTTTCCAACCAGAGAGAAATTACATGTTTTCAGCATTTATTATTTATCACTTAAGAAGATTACTTCCCAGACTGCAACTTCTCATGTCAAATGCATTCTTTTAGAAAGCCTAGAAGCAGCTCAAGCAACTGCTTCTCAGGTAGCCCTGAAGTACAAGAAATGCCCCTCCCTCCATGAGGAAATAAAATAATATTTCATTTTCTTTTTTTTTTTTGACAGAACTGAATATGGCCTAGGGTCCTTTTTTCTTTCAGGGCATTTAAACGGGAAATAAAAGATACTGAAGAAATGCAGAACCTTTGTAGAATAATTTCTCATATTTTTCAAATTCAAGTAAGTAAAAATTTAAAAGTTGGTATAAAATTAAAATCTTTTTAACCAATTTTTTTTGTTGTTACTTTTCCCCTCCTGCCCACACTTTATCTACTGAACATTCTCTGACCAGTTCTCCAAGTCATAATCATCGTTATTTTGGATAAGCATTCTGGGATATATCCACCTAGTAACTGATGTAGCACAGCTCATGATGAAAAGATGAGAAAAACCACTGACTGCTGGTAGTCCTATAACTCATTTAATTCATTCTGACCAAGTTGAACACACTCTGAGTGAAACATCTATTAGAGATATGACACACACTTCATAAAAAACCACTTTCTATAATGTTTAACAAAAGCTTTCACCTCTTACTCTATGGAAAGCTGTAAATTTTAGCTTTCTAAAATTAAAAGCATCTTCTCCTCCTCCTAACAAGAATTGCTGTCTCCTTCCCTACAGCTTACCAGGGGTTGAAAGAGCTTCCCTACCTCACAAAGACACTGCAAGAAAAAAAATTAACTGGATGAATGTGCATGTATTCCTTATTAGCTTGACTGCCTGTAAATATGCCTTACTTGGCCATTCATTTTGAAAGCTAAGGGTGCAGACACAGTCAAGTCGCTGCAAGAAAACAAATCACTATTTCTTTGTGGAGCCGAGGTAACTTTATCTGGACATGCTTTTAAACCACAGCAAATGCAAGATAGAGCAACCTGTCTTAGCTGTCTCTTACTGTCAGCTACTCTAAAACCAAATCATTCATCACAGCCTAAGAGTGGACAGGTACCTCAGCTCTGATCATACATTGCAGCTTGTTACATTGTGCTACTTTGGTTGTAGCTGAGCTATCAAAAACAGGTAGGACTACATGGAGACAAAGGAGAACAGAATATGGAGTTTTGACTAAATCAATAAGTATGTACATACACATGCAAAAAAAAAAAAAAAAGAAAAAAGGGGTTGGGGCTGGGGCAAAAAAATCCAGAAAAAAAAAAAGGGAGGAATAAAAGGAAAAAAAGGAAAAAAAAAAAATGAGTTTTAAAAAAAAAAAAAAAAATTTTAAATCAAATGCAAAAAAAAAAAAAAAAGAAATAATGTCTTCTGTCTTGGGCATAAGTATCTAGGAAACAGGATCTGCCCTGAGGTACCCAGGGTGGAGGAAGATGGGGGGTTTCAGAGCTCAAAATCCAATACCTGCATCAATGTGGCAAAGGAGATGCGTATACCATGTCAGCAAGCAAACAATGTCTGCCCCCATTTGTGCACTCAGCCTATTCTTCAAATACTAAAGTAACAAATGTACCACTGTCAAAGTATCATAAAACCACATCTTCTAAACAAATTTCAGACCTGCTTCTGTTCTGCTCACTCTCCTCGGTAAGTCCATCTTTCTTGTTCACCACGGGGACTAATCACTTACAATTCTTCCTAATGTTACACCTCCACGGACTTAATTCTACTTTCTGGTTTGCCATAAAGCAACTGAAAACTACACAAAAACTACACTCCTCTTTAGCTAGAATGATTTCAGCATAACCCAGACTTCTGAGGCTTTTGTTCATTTTTATTGCAAGTGTGTTAAGATTTAAATTGGGATGGCTAATTGCATGGGGCAAATTTGGATGGATATGCATGTACTGACAAAAGACTTGCTGCCACAGTTGCCACATTCCCAGTCTCTGCTCCAGTACTCCAGCAGGAATGACTGAGAAAATGAATAAACATGCAGCAGCATGTCAAGAAATAAGTCACTAGGGTTTTTTATTTTTTTTTTGGTGTTTTTTTTTTTTTGTTTGTGTCTTTTTTTTTCAGCTTTCTTTTTTGAACAGGGCAAATAACTGCCTTTTCTTCCAATGAAGGTTATTTGTGATTTTTTTACTTCAAATCTTACTCAAAGAAAGGATGGCAATTCTAAAACCAATCCTTTTCTTTTTCTCCACAGACCCAGCAGCATTCTTTTCCTTCTACTTGTTCTTGAGAGCAGCTGACACTCAAAAATATTCTTTAAGTAAATACAGTAGTCTGAGGTTTGCACTTTCCCTGAAAGAAAACCACTGAATTGTTTAAATTTATTAAAATTACAACCAACAAACCAAAAGAACTCACCACACCTTGAAATGCTAAAGCTGATGAATCCTAGTAGATGAGCATTATACCCTCACCTGTAGTGCATGTACAGACACTTCATATGATTAATTGTAAAATCAGGGTATTAATAGCATCCACAAATACGGTAGCTAATGATGGTTCTGTTGGGAATGATGTAATAAACCTGTAGAAACAGCTTTCAGTAAACTCACTGCAGTAATATCCCATTTCAGGCAAGATGGGAATAGCAATAATTACATACCTCAAAGTGGACTGTGATAATTCATCCTATGTAGGAAGTTATAAGAACGAAATACACTTTTATCACTGCTATCACTCAGATTTTAATGTAATTATAATACTTAAGAAACTATGTGCCTTACATCTTCTCCATCTGAATCCTTTCAGGGAGAACACTGTTCTTTCCGATGTGACAGTGAGCACTTTGAACTCAAAGGTGATCCCCACATAAAACATGGCATTTAATCAAAAAAAACATTGCATTTAATAAAAAAAAACTAGAAAAAAACATGTGTCCTGGCAGGTATATGGGGGTAAGGGGAAAAAGGGGCAGAAAGCTGAAAGGGATGAGACCCTCTGTTTAAACTTTATTATTTTTCCCCTTTTTGAACAAGAAGGATGTTACTCTCCGAAAACAAATCAGCCTGTTAGATCTGCTGGCATCACCTTCACCTTTACTTTATTCTTATATTTATTATTGACTATTAAAGTCTCTCCACTACAGTTCTTAGCAAGTAATGAATAAGCATTAATTTTAAAAGGCAGCCTTGGAACTCATGAGGCATGGTGATCCTAAATCAAAGCAGAACACTACAATTGATTTGGGCACTGTAATCTACAACACTAACCTCAGCACTGTTTTTCACCTATCTGTTGGGTTCTGACAGAGAGAAAAGGAGTAGGAATAATAGCTGCTTTCACTTAACCATTAAGGCAAACCATTGAGGAAATGGAAATCTGGTTTTGCATAAAATAAACAAGTTTGGGAGTTTCTACTCTTGCCCGCACAAACAAATACTGTATTACTTTAGTCCATCTGACTGTGCCCTAAGACAGCATTGAACTTTTTGTCTCTTCTAGTGTTAGAAGTTACAAGAAACAATATTGACACTTAAAAGGCAGTGCTCCTCTAGTGTAGTCCTCTATAACTGAGTGTGGCATTCAATATGCCAGTAAACCTCGCTCTCAAAGCAGCTTTGAGTAAGACTTAACTGGCATATAAAAAGCTCTGTCAGCTTTCAAAGTGAATTTTGCAGCATCAGAATGAGGTATGTTTGAAAAGCAATGTGGAAAACAAACCTAAGTTGCTGATACATAGTGAATGAAATCAGTGGGAACATGAAACTTCACAAATAAGGTGAAGTCTGTAAAATTGTGTACAGCTGCATTTTAGTTTGAAAAGAATGCAGAGCTCAGGCAGATGCCATGTCTCTATTGTATGCAAATACTTTATTTCAATTAGCACTTTTCAATCATGCTTTTTCTTTTCTGAATGACTCACAGATATCTCAGTCAAGAAATGGCAGGATCATAAAACATATGCCAACAGGGTGCATTTATCTTACAGAGACATAAATGTGGAAGGAAACATGTAAATCATCTTGGGATTTTTCTAACCTGTCTTCCCATTCAAATATCTTTTCCCTACATGCCTGAAAACCTCTATAACATAGCAAGCTCAGTTTTCATATCCTTCGAAGCAACAAGTATTCACAAGAATTTAATTGAAACTAAGGAAATTGTGTTTCCAGAGCTTGTCAATCAGGCAGTGAAGTGAAGAGAAATCAAGTTCAGCCTACAAGTTTTATCACACTGTATTAAGCCAAAGAAGAGGTTGTAATACTAAGCTGCCCGCAAACACACATAAGAAAAAGGGGAATCCTTAGAACTTCTATGAGCCACTGAGAGAGTCCTGTTGCACAGGTGATTATGAGTGGCGATTGTCCAAGAGGGAGATGTGCTGAATAGCTGTGAAGTAAGGCTGGATGACAAAATACCACAAGTTAAAATCTGTGATTGCACACAACAGTAACATAAGCTAAGAATGCTACGTCTCGTGGCTGCAGCAGGAGTTTAGCTAATTTCCAGAGTGCTAACCCCAAGCTGCTTTGGGGCTCTGAGCATCCTCACCTGGGGTACAGGAAATTCTGTCGAGGAACCACAAGAACAGGGGGAGAAATGTACTGGTTGCTGCCTGTTTACCAGAGAAGCAGAGGAAACTGCTCAAATAGCTTATGGGAGTTGGAACATTAGTTAATTTTTGACCCTGCATCACTAGTATCTACCAAAAAAGCTGTGCTGGGAAGTCAGAGAAATATAAATAGTCAACGTTGATGAAGAATTCTATAATTGGTAAAAAATTAAAAAGTTTTGACATGAAATCAAAACATCAGCATGTGTTTCACTTTCCTTTCCTATAGATTTTAACACCTCTCATGTTGTAGGAGTGCTCTTCCACACAAATTGAAGCTGATGTTAACAGCAGTTGCATCTGAAAATATGTATTTTTAATACTGGTTAGGTTCTAGGAAGTAATCCCTTTCTCAGAAACTGAAAGATTTAAATGAAGTCATGTTGCTAAGTGCACTATTCAGCCATATATCATGTTCTCAGAAGTACAAAGAGTACTCAAGGGTGAAGGGGTTTTAGAATAATGTAAGATTTCTGCATTAAATACAGAACTGCCATTATATAATTTCAGCATCTTGCCAACTTTTTTTTTTTCTTTATTTTAGCTGGAGAAGGAGGAAGAGGCTGAATGAAACTAGAACAGAACTGTTTGTACCCTGGTGAATATTAGGAAAATGATAAATGATCCCTAAGCACACAGACTGATTTATGCAATAAAAAATAAAATATGATGGGGTGGAGCCTTCATGTGAAAATCTCATCCTTGGACAGCTACAAGGTATGAAATGCACCCAAGTGTCTCAAATCCCTCAGGGTTGTAATTATCTCATGATAACCACACCCTCGAGAACTATCTCTTTTTGCTTCTCTGTTGGGTGGGAGGAAAAGGGAAGGGAAAGAGGTGTATTTCTGATTATGAAAAATAGAAGATTGATAGTTTACATTAGTGAACCCTTTAAGATCAAACTATTAAGAGTTCCTATTAATTCCTAATAAACAGAATGAATAAAAAAAGTCATGTCTCATGTCAGTATAATAAAGGAAAAAACACAGATAAAGAAAAGCAATTAAGACAAATACAAGTGGAAAAACCCTCACAAATACACATAAATCAAACTTGTCAGTAGCTCTCAGTTAATATAGTAATAGGATTAATGAACACAACAAAATGTGATTAAACCTGCAAAGGCTGTTACTCAGAAAATTTAAATAAACTGTGCTAACCTTAAAACTGCAATATCATTTGTCAGTCCCACCTACCTATAACTGCACCTTTTTTTTCTGCTTGTAGTGCTAGAAGATATCATTAGAGAGCACTGAAGTTGTATGCACTATCTATTTGATTGTACAAGTCTGGACTCCTCTTAAGAAACTGAATGGGTAATGACAGGATGTGTTTTATCTGAAAAAGTGAGAGTCAAACCATTTTATATTACTGAGCTATGCAGATTATCCTCAGTTTCAGGTAAACAGATTTAGCTAACACATAATCCAATTAAAACCAATTTGTACCTACTTACATATTCAGTGTACAGAAATACAGATGCAGACACATCTTTTCATGCTATAATTTTGCCAAATTTATGTAGAAAACAAGTACTATACTCGCAAAATATAGCAATGTATCAGCCTAATAGCATATTTACAGGGGAGTTTTAATCCTGCAGAATGAGGAAATAAACAATGTGTTTTCTTTCTCAGATGAGAGGACGCATACATACTTGATTCACTTTACTGCACTGATAATATTCACCTTCTGCCAGCAGACAGTAACACAACATCTTATCACAAGAACTTATTATATGTAGGTATGAGATCTAATTAGATTTCACGTCAAAATATATGGCAATCTGATCCTAGGAGTATTGTACATCCCCAGCGCTACCACAAGACTTTAGTTCTCCTCAACATTTAACAGCCACTAACTCTTTTGAAACTTTAGCTTCCCACAAAATTCTAAAGGCAAAGCCCATTCAATTAACACATTTGCAGTATCTGGAAAAAATGGCATGCTTATAAAATTGTATGTAAAGACATTCCAGCACACAGTGAAGCCAAATATACACTGCATCTCAGAAGTCTGCTACAAATATTTGTTATTTTCTTCAGATCCACTAGAAATGGCAAAACTGAAGTACTTTAAGAACAGATGAGATGCAACAGTTGCACTAAAATGCACAGTATAAGCAGTTTTACACAGCACAAGCTTTAGTTCAGATAAATTCTTTGTCTCTTTAAAATCTGCAAGTTCATCCTTGAAATCTCTCTCAGATGAAAATTATGCTGCTTTCTCTGGGAACTCTCACCTAACCTGAAATATAAAGAAAAAAATCACAGTTCAAGGCAGTGAAGGAAGGGATAACAAAATGATTTTAGCTGTCACACTACTTTTCTCACATTTCCCTTTGCTATTTATGAAATCCTTGAATGAATTCTTTCACTGGAGCTGAACTATGACTCTACAATGGCATTTCTATTGTTACAAAAGAAGATGACTGCCTTGCCAAGGAGGGCTAGGCTTTTAAAATGAAATAGGTATTTTGAACACAATGAGTCTACAGTTCATCCATCATTTGTTCATAGCTCTGCCTAAAAGAGGGAAAAAATGTGATGTGCTCCATGGTAAAGATGAACTAAAAATTTCACAGCCAGCAAGTCTGAGGTACTGTTTTCCCTGTAAAGAGTAAGGCCACATACAGAGAAATTGACTGACTGCTTACAAGGCTTCTCCCCTCTTCTCACTTTACTGCTTTGGTCTTGAACTTGATAGAAACATGTTAAGTATAGGAATTTTAATTCTTATTATTTGGTTTCTATTTTTCTTCAAAATGTACAAAATTGGGTTTGGAATTAACTTATGATATTCCAGTATATTTTGACAAAAGTATGAACTTACTGAAAATTCCATTTATGTCATATAGGAACATATTTCAGCTCTCTTTCCTCACAATCTGAAGTAACATTTTTATTTCTGGAACAAAAGACTGTAGATATTATCTCTGATAACTAGCTCCAGATCTGTTCAGCATGTTGTCCAGACCACAAGTCCTCTTTAAAAGTTTGCATTCATCTGTAATATGCTAAAGTATGATAGATCAACAGGTTCAAGGTCCTCTAAAAATTCTATGTGTCTTACTCTTTATAAGTCTGTATCATCACACTTTTACTGGAAAATGAATAAATGATGTAAACACAAATAACCTCAGCTTAACCAGGACTAGTTTTAAACCTCAAGTGTGTACACAGATTCAGCAAAGTTGAGAATTTACCCATGGAGACAGAGTTTCATCCTGATGGAGCTGCTGGCTGGGTCAGGGACTAAGTTTATGAGACTTCATCTTTTTAAAATAGAGGAATGTGATCACCAAAACCATGGTATGTTTACATATGCTATGGTAATATCACATATGATCAAAAAAGCTTTGGGTGATTCTATACTTTTAAACTACCACTGTAATCTGCCTTTCCAAACCTACTACCATTCCCCATACATTGCTCCCCCCCAGTAAGAGAAATTAGTAAATCTGAATCCAAAGCCTGGAGCCATTAGATCATGTTTTGGCAGACCTTGATGTTCACAAAACTGGTTGGGAACACAACCAGCACTATGCATTTACAGGATACTGCCAACCACATTTCAGAAACACAGAGTTTCACATAAGAGCTGTATATAAATAAGTGTACTACAGAAAACACATACAACTACGTGAGCTGCAGGAGTACTTTCTGGAATGTGTGTAACCTTACCGTATCAATGCATGCACTGAAAAAGATCTCAATTCATGCTGATTAAGTAACTCCCCAACACTAGGCTAAGGAGAACAATCAGCTGCTCAAAATTGCAGCATAAACCCCAGAGAAGTCGGAAATAGGACTATAGCAAAGATCTTAATAACAGGCATGAAAGGGGCAAACTCTACATGACTTTACCCATCCATGCCCCACAAAATGGTCTTTCCTATTGCTTTGTTAATGTCCTGAGAATTAAGAAAAAAAATAACACTGCATTGTTTCACATTAGCCTGTCTTGGCAGCCTATTGCATTCTGCCAGTACAAGTGTCTGCTTTCAAATTTTAAGCCCTCATAACAATTATGCTGTTCTCAGACTAAACCTACAGAACATATTTCAAAAGAAGTTACATCTAAACAGAGGGAATTCAGCAGTGATCAATGTTCAACGGACAATAAACTATTTACTGTCTTAACCTTTTAAGTTTGCACAACTCAAGAGCCCTGTGATGAATTAGCTGAAGTGTTTGGTTGTGAGTCAAGCAGCCGCTGGTTCAAATCATCTGTCCAGCAACACTGCTCGCCAAATAGCCCCTGCAAGCAACAGCTGTGTGCCAAAGTGAGTGTCTTCTCATCCCTTCTGGAGCTCCTAGGCCAGCTGAAGTTTCTGCCAACTTTTACTGGGTCCACCATCCCTAATGGAGTCATTTTGGAAAACAAAGCACATCAAAAGCTGGGCATGATCCTAATCATCTTTTAATTACCCGCCTGATTATTGCCTTACAGAAGACATAACATAGAACATCAAAAAGCATTCAGTGCACTCACTGCTACAGTGGCTGATTTAGATCTGCTACCCTCCTCTTGCAAGATTGCCAAAATAAATTGAAAGGGAAGAAAGAATCACGCCTATTGCATAAGCATCATCACCAAGGCTTTCCCATCATCACACTTCTGAAATTCAGTAAGGGGAAGTAATCCACTACAGATAGGTGAAGACACCTAAGGCTTGGCAATGTACTTTTGGAAAACCTGTCTTTAGAGAAGTTAGTTTCTATAAAGTTTGAACAGAATTAGTTTGCCTGTATTGAAAATGCATGGGTATCCCTCTTAAAGTCACAGTTGTAAGTCTGGAATTATTAGAATAGGTTTTTAAAACAGAGAGACCTATGTAGGCCTTCTGTTTTTCAGTTTCAGAACAATTTGATTTCTATCACCATTACTTGGAAATAAACCAGGTGATCTCTACCTTGTCTTTTCAGTTGAAATAACTTTAGATGTGTTCTTCTCTTTATGTAGATATATACACGTGAAATCTGTAGACTAAGATCCTACATATACACACCACAGATAGTTCAGTTTTTCTAAATAATCTTAGGAAATATAGAATCAGTTTTATGTTTTGATTTTCCATATAAAATGTGGAGATATTATTTACACTTTTCTTTTCAAAAGGATTTTTTTGTTTGTTTGTTTATTTGCTTGAAGTTTTTTGTTAAACACTACTTCAGTGTTTATAATTCACACACTTGAGTATGAAGCATGCTAGTAGAAGAAACTGGAAGCAAAACCAGAAACATCCATAACTGCTTAATTTCACACTGAGTAAACCATAAGAAACCATAGCTGGTATTATTTAAGTCTGCAGGTTAGAAAACTGAAAGAAGCATCAGCTATTCTGACTGATACATACAGAAATCCAAGGAAAACATGATTACTAAATGAGAAGGAACATATTTTTTCTGTTTCAATTACTATCTTCTTAAGTAGCGATTATAGACATACAGCTAATACTACTTACAATTCTACTTTTCTAGCATAGAAAAGTCCTTCATAACACAGGCCATATGATTTTACTCAATGATTCTTATATCAAGCTGTATAAATAGCTAGTAGTTATTTATATCTCTTAGGCAAGCATCCAATCTTGATTTAAGGATTGAAAGTAATGGAGAATCCTTCCCATCCTTTGGTAAGCTGCTCAAATGCTAATTGTCCTCACTTTTAAAAATTTGCACCTCTTCTCTAGTTTGAATTTGTTTAACTTTAGTTTTCAGCACTGGATCTCCACATAATTGCCTGTGAGGTTAAGAACCCTGTAATACCAAACATCTTATTCCCTGTGTGAACAGGATCAAATGGCTCCTTCACATTCACTTTAATGAGGTAATTCTAGTGGTCTCCTAATGTCACTTACTGGGAAGGCTGTTTTCCAGTCCTAAAAATCACTTTTATCTTTCCTCTGAGTCGTTTCCTATTCTCAGCATATTCTGAAAAAGAGAAGACCTGAGGCATTCTCATATTAGTTTATACAAGCAATACTGACTCCTTCTTTCTACTGAGTAGTTTCCTGTCAGGCTATAACCCTCACTGTTTTTCTGCCATGTCACTGCTCTGTGCTCAGCACCTACTGCAACCTGTAAATTCTTTCACAGTTCTTATTGTCTAGCATACAAACCTTCCACACCCAAACCCCTCCTTTTAGGTGATTAAATGGCTTTCAGAGACAGAAATGCCCAATTCTGCAGAAAATAGAGCCCTCTCAAAGCCACCTTGGACATCCTTATGCAATATTCCCCAAACCAGGGGCACTGAGCATTGCCAAGCCCTAGACTTTGCCAAGCATACTCACCATCTTGAGCACAATACACAACCCTGCTGTGGGTGCTGTACCCACTGGCACTCCCAGGCCAAGTACAGCTGTTGTGGAAGAGGTGAGGTTTCCAGTGGGAGGAGAAGAAGTATCTGCAGTGTTCCAGGAGGCTGCATGAGGGCCTGTTGTGCTGCAGATGCAATGCAGACCATACTCCACAGGACAGCTAAGATGCTGCTGAGCTTCTCAGGGACCCAGGGCAGATGCTCATCAGCTCCGTGGCACTGATCCTGTCTTGAAGGTCTCTATATTTGTGCTCCCCTCTGTGCCTCACATCAGAGTGCCCCACTGCCTTTTCCTAGATTACACACTGCATCTTACCCCAGGACATTTACCTTCATCAGCCAAGGTGAAATACAGTTAGAGAAGATATTAAACTAGTTTGGTTAAACCTTTTTGTAGCTTAAAAAGTCAGAAACTGCAATCAATTCTATTTGCAAACTGTAAAGCAGCTCAAAGCTGATAGCAAGTTTCTAAGGAACAAAACACTAGGGTTATGAGTGACCCATTTTGGAAGCACAAAATCATGATTATGAAGAAAGAGATAAAAACAGAGGATGTGAGAAGGAAGAAATAGGAAATGTCTTAGTATTATAATTCTGTCTAATTTCAATAAGTAGTAGTTTTGATGACAGCAGGAAACTATCAGACAGATAGTTAATGATTCCTCAGCACTCACCTTAAAAAAAAAAAATAGTAAATTTATAAAGCTTCTGGCTGTGGGTATGAGCAGTGGGAAAGTATGGTTAAAGAAACTACTAGTGTTCTTTCTCTGGGGTTTTCAAAAGGGAAACTAGCCAAATGGAAGTACTGTTTTCTTGTGTTTTATAAATTAAATGTTATGTTGGAAAATTTAGTGCCTTTTAGATTTGTGTACAAAGCAGATCCATTTTAAAGGCAGTTCCTATACTGTATCTCTGCATTAAAGACAGGGGTTTACACAAGTACCTTGAAAATCTCAGGAAATGGGCCTTGAGCTGAGGACCCAAGGCATGTGCGACACATCAGCAGTGACTTACACAGCTGTGGACAGGAAGACCAACTTCCCAGTAGTCATGACCCCTCCCACAGCATAGGCCTGAAGCATAAATCAAAGGTATGTTACTGTAAGTGCTGAAGCTTTCCTTGTTGCTGTACCACACAAAAGCTGTGAGACACAGATAAGCCCTTGTTGTGCCTCCCAAAAATTCAAAGTGGACAGGAATAAGATCCCAGCAAAGACAGCTGCATCACCCTAACCTCTCTTTCTGGCTCTGCTGGCACCAACTTATTACCCATTTACAAGCAGATGCACTTTCAAGCCTCTGGAGCTGATTTGCCAGAATAAGCTGCAGTGATGAAGACAGTTTACCTTTGCCAGCATCTTTATTGAATTAGGGACCTCACTTGGAATGATACAAAATGAAAGGAGGGAAAAAAGACATTTCCTAGATCAAGTAGAAAAGATGACCCTCCATCCCAGGCTTGTTGCAATTATGCTCCTGCATTTATCTCCTGAGTCCCATCTCAAAACCCTTCATCTAGTGACAGGAAGAAGTAGCAGATGAATGGGATAGAACTCCTGAAATCCATTAAATTTTTTCACAATGCTTTATAAGACCAAAATGTTCAACAAATCTGCCCCAAACCTGTTGAAGAAAGTAAAGTTTTCCTACAGTTCAGGTCAATTCTGCTGTGTCTGTTCCAGTTTAATTCACAGAGACACAGTGGAAATAGCTTTTTATACACTTTAAAAGCACTTCATTAGAGAGCTAACAGTAATTTGAAAGCAAATTAAAGGTTTTTCCAAGAACAAAACCCCTTTCACTTTTACTGATGTGTTCCTCCTTTCATTTACATTAGTTTTACTGCAACCACGTCTTTGCCAACACCACAAAAAAACCCTTCATTGTGACAGTTTATTGATTTACTACCCCACCAATAGGAAGAAAAAAAGAGAGAGAGAAAAGATAAAGAAAAGGTGTTTGGTAGTATCAGGAGATGCGCTTATTTTATTTTCTGGATTAATAGGAGGAAAAAGGTCCACAAAACAGAGATAGCCATGTGGGTTTGTTGGGAAAAGGAAAGTAAGTCATAAGAAAACATAAGAAACACTCCTCTGGCTTATTTGGGGACCAAGCATTGTAGGAGTGAAATAATAAGAAAATTGTTTTCTCCTTGTTGGCTTTATGTCTCTGGCATGAAGGAATCTGGAGAACACGAAGTAAACTCTGGAATGTCTGTAATGTGGCCAAAAAGCATTAAAGTTATTGGTTTATATAGATATATATGACTATCCATAGAGGGCCTTGATTCTAATTTACTAAGAGCAACAGCACACCATCTTTGCGGTACAAGCTAGAATAAACCCTAGGGAAAATGTGCAAAACCATACATACATATATTTGCACATACATGTGTGCACACTAGCACTCCTCTAATATATTTGCTTGTCATAATCTGACCTGCACAGGTCAAAGAATTAATCTGTGTGAATCTGCTAAAAATTATTTTGAAGATTTTTAAGTAATATCATCCATTGATTTTTCAAAATCTTTTCCCAGGTTAAACATGAAAATAAATTTGTTGATAACAATGCTGTTTTTAAACCATAGTATGCATTGAAAAACAGAACAACTACTGAATCCCTTAAACTACATCATCTAATGTAAAACTTTAATAAACTTATTTACAGATTTTGCATATCCTTCTTCAAAAATACAGTTTCAATGAAGGGCAATTAACCACTAAGTATTAGCATGCTTTCTTCGGAAAACAATTTTTTTCCACAAATGAACCAAAGGGAGACGTGGAAATCAGTCTTGACAAGTAAGTTTCCACAAGTTGTCTCTACATCCAACATCTGCTTTGGGCTTTAAATATAGATACATCTGAGAATACATAATGATTTTGTGTTCCAAAATAGCAGCAGGCAAGTTCCATTAGCTCAGAGAAAATGAGTGCATCTCTTGATACTCTGGAGCACCTTTTTTGGCACTACAAGACAGGAAAAACACATTATGTGATGTGTAGGAGTTTAATTGCTCCAGTGTTTTATCTTTGCTTATATAAATACAATTTGTCACATTGTCATATATAGTGTGAACAATAATTCATGAAGAGTTTCCTATACCATATTAGAAAAGCACATTACGAATTAATAGGCAACCTAGGCTATACACTGTCAAAGGAAAAAGAGAGTAATTTGTTGCTTTCTAACAGGTGCTAAAAGCTATAAACAATAGAATGATACCTGTGAAACACTGAAATGTTACCATTTTCCTTAAGCAATGCCTGCTCGCTCAGAGTGCCCATTTCACCTCTTCCAAGGGGCAAAGCCCTCTGGTTGCACAGATGGAGCAGTGGGCCAAGACAGACACCTACTCAGTGTTCTTCCCTTGAAACCCATGCGAACGTCATCCTAGCCACCCTAAATCCTGATTCTCTCAGAAAAGTCAAGAGAGGAACATGGAGTGCCTGAGGTTTCTATTTTATAGCACAAGTTTTATGGAGGCGTCCTTTTGTTCTCAACATCCACAGAGCTCTTGGCTTTCCAACTGTTTATACTGAAGTATCACTTTTCTTTGCTTGATGTAAAAAGACACTGTTTTGGTTGACATATACTAAGATCTTAAGTACACAGCCCTGGAGGTTACAAAATTTGGCTGCAGCTATTCTCACAGTGCCATGGTAAACTGGTGACGGCCCCAGTACTCATGTCAGGCACACTGTTAACACCAGTTCTCCCAAAATGGTACCACACTAACCTGGAAATTTAAAGAAAAAAACAGGCATAGAAATGGAGAGTTTGGCAAGCTTCAGTAAAGAGAGGAGAGAGCAAAAGTGGATGCACATTGAGACTTCTTCAGGCACATTTTCCTTTAGTTCAAGATGTAAGAAACGTGTTTCAGAGACACTTTTAAGAAGAAAAGGTATGATTAATTTTTTTTTTTTCCTGAATTGCCTGATTTTCTGAAGCATTTATACTATGGTCATTTCTGTGATCCCCTGGCAGCATTGATGCAGAGAGAATGGAGCTGAGTAGTGGATGCCATGACACTAAGTGCTATAAGTAGGAGGCCTGATCCAAAGTTTGGGGAAGCCAAGAGGAGTCTTGCTCCCAATTGCTTGTTGGATAAGACCCAAGGAGTGCACAAGCAAACAGTCTGTGCTATTGACACAAGGTACAGAAAGGAAGCTGAGCATGCATAAAGTAGTTTTGTGATGGGAGTGCAAAAAAACCAAGAGTAATCACATAAAAAATTACTTCAAGAAATGTTAAAGAAGCAGCTTTGTTTTAAGGTTCTTGGAAGATTTCTGACACTGAAGTAATTCCTGTACTTTAAGCAGTAAACCACCGTATAACTTACTGTATCTATAGCATATGCTACAAGATGCTTATTTTTTTGTGCTTGGCTGTAATCTGCAAGACATTCTACAACTGCATGGGGAAAAATAACAGCTTAACACTCATTTGAGGGCATGTGTATACTCCAAAGCTTTAAAAAGCTGTGTGTTTTTATGATTTCTCAAACACAGGAAGAAAACATTGACATAGGTTTTACATTTTTTTTTCTGTTTCCATAAAATAAAAAAAAAAGAAAAAAAAAAAGAAAGAAAGAGAAGCACATTCATGGAGGGGCTCTGTGTGAGCATGCAGCAGTGAAAACTACCACAGTGATCCAGATGGAAAATGCATCTCTGTCTCTATGCTGCTTCTATAGCTTTTGACTTGCTGAAAGTGGGTGGGCAGAACTTGGAGAATTTGGCACCTGCAAGATCAGAGTCTGTAAAGTTAGCAATTTGGCTATACTATGGTGATGAGGAATGTTGAATAACATTGTGACTAAAATTGACTTTGCTTAGGCCAGGCGCAGACACACGTAGCTTTTTCTTATGTTCTGTACATTGTACGTGGATTCTAAAGGGTCCAAATAGCAGAGGAAATAAATGCTTATCTGTCAAAGAGTCAGGAAAACAGCACAACAAAGGTGGAAGGGATTTAAAAAAATTCTTTTGCTGTCCTACCCCCAACTGAGAAGAGCTTGGCACTTCCTCTTATTTCCAGCTGTTCCTAGTGCATTTGGCTTTAATCAGGTGCAGGGCAGGAACTCAACATCCTGTTGCCTTGCTCTGATTAGGAGGAGTCAAATTCTACAAATTGGCAGATTTCTTCTTTTAGTGTTCCTTATTTGATGAATCATTTGTTTTAAAGTATTTGGAAAGGGCCATTACAGAGGCAGTGGACCCAGATTGTTGCTGTTTCCAAGTCTATTTATAACTGCTGCTCTAAAGAGTTTCAGCAGAATGCAGTTTCTTCTCCTTTAGCACACAGAAAGAATTATCCTGTTAAATCAATGGCTCAAAGGAACAGTGATAAAAGGCCTAAAGCATCTATAACCAGCAACATGCTAAGCAACATGCTAATAAAAACATACAGAAATGTGATGTAGAAGCCGTATCTTTGAAGTTAATGATTTCTCTAATGTCTATTCTAAATAATTTCAGTTTAAATGTTTAAGTAATCTATGTTATTTCTACTGCCAACCTTGTGAACCCCACTTCAAATCTTAAATTCATGGTCTCTCTCTTTCATTTTACTCCTTTCTCATAAAGATTTTGTAGTCCTAATTAAACTGATTTGGCACAGACTGTTTTCCCACACTGTTACCAGTGGCAAACCTATAACTCTAAACATTTATCTTTTGGGGTTAGTTACTAAATCAGTTGATACTGATACACAAGCCATTAAAAAAAAAAAAAAGAGTATCTATCTTTTTGTACAGGGCAAGATAATTGTTCTTTAACTAAAAGTACAGTAAAGAATACACTTAGAAAAGGTGTAGAAAATAAGTATTATGACTGTCTCATATATTTTCCCTCCTTCAGCACTGAAAATAACAAGAGAGACAAAGGAATAAATGTTTTACTACTACTCCTTTTCACTTTTCTTTTCCCTGCTGGTTTACATTGAGAAAGCCAGTCGAAGAAGGGATCACACTCCACCCTACCCATGCACAGGATTTCCTCTTCCTTCTTTCTTTCTGCTTTGCATTTGATCATTTTAAAAACATAAAAATTTAAGATGCTGACCAGACCAGAAGTGTATTAGATTTGGAAATAAAATTTCAAAATTACCCTTATCACTTATAAAATAGTCTTTCTCCTCAGGGAGGATTCACATTCATTAAGGGAAGTCTAGAAACTACGTGTGTTCAAGTTCCAATTCAGATACTAATCAGTCTGGGTTCACTACAAAGCAAGAAGTTGCTAGAAAGATCTACTTTATATGTCACTCAAATTCATTGGAGCGTTGAATGTCAACTACTTTGTTTTCAGTTTTTATCCACTCCCAGTTACAAGCTGCTGCCCAATTTCATCATAAATCATGTTTTATGATTAATGATTCAGACCATCACCTGGCACAGAGAAGTCTAGCTCTTATGTTTGCTAAGGAGGTCTCAACCATGAAATGCAATTCTGTACAATAAAAAGTAGACAAAAGGACTATATCTATCCTCCAACAAACCAACAATAGCTCATGAGAAGCCAGCTCCCAAGAAGTAAATATGCTTGGTGTCACTCAATGGCCAACACCTGCTAACCAAAAACCCCTTGGAAGAAACCTGAGATTTAGACCTCTTAGCAGCATCCCTCTTCTGATGAAAACCAGCTGCAATAGAGAGACCACTACACCCAGTAGAAGGAAAGCTTTCTAGCTCTTGACCTGCACTCTCAGCTGGGTCCTTCATGTTTAGAGAGGCTCAAAGTATGCTCTGGGGCAAAAAAGAAATTAGCATGGTGCAGTCTTTCAAAGAGAAGCTCAACTAACTTTCCACACCTGGATCATGTCTGTCTCCCCAGTTTCACACGCCAGAACAAAGTACAGGAAGATCTCCCAGTATTTCATCCATAACTTATTGATGCTACAGGGTTGGAGAAAACAGACTTTAGAAGATAGGGGGAATTTAGCACAAGTAACTACATGAGAAAGACAAAGAAGGACTTGGGGGTGTTGGTCGATGAGAACATGAACATGAGCCGGCTTCAGTGTGCGCTTGCAGCCCAGAA
>JBAFWW010033789.1:0-11183 GCA_036873685.1 Agapornis canus | reverse complement strand
TTGATCTCTTTTTTTTTTTTTCTTGTTTCTGAAGAAATGCAGGCAGCTGCAAAAGCCACAAGTGCTCCGCATCCTGAAGAGCACTGAGCATCATTCCTGCATGATACCTGGGTGTGAATAAAGCATGAGTTCTTACAAAAATAAATAAATAAAAATAACCCAGCACTAACCCCAACTATATTCTTCTGACGGTCAGTTCCTAGTGTACGGGGATGCATGAGCTTCAGAAAGGGTGGGGAGAAACTCTGAAATGAATCATAGAATTTACAGTCAAAAGAAAGCATACAAAGTCCAACTGCATAGCTCAAGCATTGGCTTTCCTATTGAGCAATCAGGCCTTGGCCATTGTTACCATTTTATTGTACATGTATTATTTTTGCATTGTGCTATTTTTATAACTGCAGTGCTGGAAGCTGAAAACAACTTGATTCCCACAGAGTCAGATTGGAGATCATAGGGAAACTGAGAGTTTACTGTTTTCAACAAAGCCGTGCAGAATTTTTGCTTAGCCTCCAGTACAAGTTTCTTCATTTTTTTGTGTGTGTTTGTTCTATGTTTCATCTGATATCATTACGTATTTTAAATTGCCACCCTTTTCCCTCCTCACTGACTGTCACCCATCTCCACCAATTTCTGCAAAAACACAAAAAGATAATTTAAGGTGGAAAAATACTCCCCCTAAACTCCTCCATGCTCCTCTCCTTAACTGAATGGATTAAAGTCTCTGTGCATTTCACAAATTAGTGTCAAATTAATCATAATTAATCTCTGGGCATAACTATATTTCAGCTTCAAGGGAATGATTTCATAAGCTTTTTTCTGCATCTTCTCTTTTTCATAGTACATATGCTGCCCCAATTTTACAGACAGTGGTGAAATATAAGGAGGGTTTTCTAAACATTTATGTGTTGTCAAAAAGATGCAAAGAACATGAAAGACAAGCACCACAGAATGCTTGGAATTGTTTTCACGTAAGGTGGATTTAGAGATCAATACTTATCATACTATAGCGAACCTTCTACATCAGGTATGCACGTGCACACAACGCACTCATGCACACGCACATACTTTCCATGAACCTGCACAGTGGCTAGAATAGCTTTTGCAGTGCTGCAAACAAAAATGCATGGCTTACAGAAGATCAGTAAGGCCTTTTTACTCACATTCATTGTCTATCCAGAAATATCACTATTTAAAACTCAACAGGAAGCACCCTGTACCTCTCAGGGAGGGTTTTGTGAGTCTCTGCATTTCGTCACTTTCATTTTCCAATTCTGGTTTTTAATTTCAGTGGTACCCGAAACATTTGATATGCTGTATACTCTACTGTTGTTTCCTTAAATCCTAATGCTAAGCTATAAAGGCAGAGGCAAAAACGTTGCATATTTGGCTCTCACCCTGTAATGCACTGAAACACTTTGCCAGACTAGAAACTGCAACGTGCATATATATATGTGTAGCTAAACAATGCTATTACAAAGGGGGGAGACGATGACAGCACAGCATAGCAAATGAAAGGAAATGCAAGAGGCTGAAGCACAGAACATACTGAAAGCAAGCAAGAGTGTTTCAGCTTGTGCCTTGAAAGAGCAAATTAATGGAGAAACTCAAGAACTAAGTGAATTGTTCAGAATTATGCTTGCCCTATCATGCGTTAAATGGGCTTGGGCTGGAGATAAAAGAGGAAGAAAAGAAGAAAATATGGTGGTTGCCCACAAAGTAACATCAGAACTTGTGTCAAAGCATTAGCAATAAAAGCAAATGTTGAAACTGGAGAATGTCCATTCTTTCCCTCCAAGAGGTGAGGCCAAACATTTCAACTTGCCTTTCATTCAGCAAAAGAGAATGGGAAGAATACTTTCTTCTCAAGCATCTCAGCTTACATGTGTCATTTCCAGTCTTCCATCCACAACACTTTGCTTAACGAGTTTATTCCTAAAGAGTTTTCTTTCCTGATGGTGGGGTATAGTCCTCTATTTTCCCTGCGCCTATGGTTGAGCTCCCAGGCACAAGATCTCTTCTTTTGGCAGTCTGTTACTATAGAGACAAAGTAAAAAGTGCATATATCCATCATGTCACAATGCTAGAGAACACCCCTGGTGCCAAAAGCAGAACAAAGGAAAAACATAGCTGTCGTTCTACCCAGCATAGATGTATGTGGTTATCCAGGTACTCAAAAAAAAAGAACATCCTTTATCAGTCTGCATTTACTAAAGGGACTAGATGCAGCCACAGTGGTGAAGGGGGAAGCCGTGCACTGGTACAGCCTTTAAAGATAGAAATCAATCATAATCTAAATGGTGGGGAGGACTGTAGAGATGCACTAGTGCTGCCCGGTAGCACAAGAACATGTGCTGTACTACTTAATGCTAGGAAGGGGGTTGAATTGTTTTTGAAGTCCCTTTAAAATCATAGCTGGACTGATTTTTTTCTCTCATAATACATGTGGTGAGCTATAAGGTATTAATAGGGAGTTTGCTGAGATCCTTTTGCCCTCTTTATCAGCCAGTTTGCCTTCTTGCCCACTATTCAAGTTTTTCCCATTATGAACTAATGCTCTCTCAGGACAACTACTTCTCTTCCTCTGGCTTTCACTCTCTAAGGGTACTCTTGGAATGCAAACACTGAGGAATAAGTCCTAAGTAATTTATGTACTTTATTATGATTTTGTTTTCTATGTTAATACTCATACAGCAGACAGGAAGCAGATACCTGAAGCTTCCTGCAGTGCAGTCAGTAAGCATATCCAAATGCTAGTTCTCTCAGCAAAACTGAAGCCCGTGGCAGAGGAGAGTTTGCCTTCATTCCTCTGTGAATGACTGAACAACCCCAAGTTATCTACATTTTTGTACTGAGGCAGAACAGAAGTCAACAGGCTTTTCTCTCCCAGTACCATAGAGTAAAAGGTCTAAATATAGGAGCATGGGGAAATAAAGTGTCCATCTTACTGTCAACTGAGATTAAGAGAGAATGATAGACCGCAGTTTAGCCACCCACAAAAAATTATATTCACTGCAACTTATATTTTTTATATCCTAGTAAGGAATTACAAAAAGACCAATTACACCAAAGGAGTATGATGTAGAGTACACAATGCATGCTCAGAGACCCATTTCAGTTTCCCTTCTCCTCTACATTTATTTATTTTTGTGCACAGTGAGATACCCTGGCCTAGTAACTACTCTTGCTCAGTGATTGTCTTGATTCTTAAGAACTGTTTGGCCATGTGCTAAAAACATGGTAGGAGTTAAGTTTTGATTTCTTCTCTTTTGTTCTAGAGAGATTCATTCTTATCATATGCCAGCCACAGGAATAAAAGTAAGCACATGAATGCTGCAACTGCAGCTATGAACTCCCTTGCTCTTTTGCAGTGGAGTACCTTGTAATTAAGCTGGGCTTTGTTTTTTTCCCCCTCTCTTAGGTTTCTCTAATATGTATGTCAAACCCAGCACTTCCTGCACAACTGAAAGCAAAAGGGGTTAAGAGCATGCAAGATTTTTTGGCTCTCTGTTGCATGTTAAAAACCAGCTCTACAAATGTGCAGATGTGTGGAAAGTTCATATATTTTACAAACATAGTAACCATATACAAATAGCCAAAATATTTGGTGGCTTAGGGCTCAGGTCACAACCATTTTATCTCGCTTGTTTATATTATAATCAAGCCTATTGTTTATCATTTCCAGCCCTGTAAAGTAAGCAGTTTAGAGAACAGGGTTTCTGTTCATTAGCCAACATCCACACATGAAGTGTGGATGAAACAAGATAAAATACTAATTCATTTTTATTTCCTTTTTGAAATATAAATTCCTTACTAGAGAGGAGCAATGCTTTTAAACAGTTGTAACACTTATTTTTTGGCGGTAACAAATGGCAGTTTATAGTCGTACCTGTCTGCACAAAGCTTCATGCATATCAAACACCCTAGTCTTCTCCAGTAGTTATGCAGTCTCATTGTTGGTACTGGTTTCACAGTCTCATCAGGAGCTTCTTTATTAAGCTGCTGGCTGAGAAAAACAGTGTTAGAATGAAGCAGGATGGGTGTACACACACACGCCTGTAGACAGGGAGAACATGGTTGTTGCGGGGAAGAGCATCAGGCAGTTGGGAGTTAAAATGTAGCTTTCTCCCCTACCAAAGGCAGCCCAGCAGTGCTGCGGAGCTGGCCCTGAGCACATGTCAGGAAAGAGAATTGTTAAAACAACTTGAACATTAACAACACATATGTGTTTTTAATAAAAACCATTGTCTAGCCATACCTGTTTGACTAGATCCCATCCGCCAAGTCACGATGGGTCTGACCAGTGGGTGGACAAAAGAATTCCAGAGAATAAGGAAACACTTCAGAAAAATAACTTCAGTAATTCCAGAGGTAGCATTGTTCCTCATCGGTCAGAATGAAACCAGTGGGAATTAGAAATTACAGAGTTAGGAAATGATGTTCAACTGTCATTGCAGAGAAACTCATGTTTGTATGAGGTAGCTAAACCATTGCCATTGTACTTTTCAGAAAGAAAGATCAGAAGTTGAAATCTCCTGTTCAGACTCCAACATAAATAATTATTACACTCTGGACATATTTCTGCAGCTGCATGAAAGACATTTCTCAGTTCTGCCCTACATTTTTGTGCTGTTTGAGAATTTACTTTTCTTCATTCCTGTGAGGAAGTAGTTCCTTTCAGTGATGGATGAAATGACAGCTCCGATGCTTTGCTCTTCAAATATCTGGAGATCCCTCATGAGGGCACAATACAGAATTAATATCGTGATCATCTGCTAACTCCCTTGGCAGTCCAAGATGAAGTTACACAGTCTTAAGTATCTATTACCTTGGTTGCCTCTCAGAAAACCCAGGGGATGCTGGACTATAAGGATCTTTATTTTCCAAATAAAAATTGAAAATAGCTTTGGGTCAAGGATACAATACATCCTACAGATGGCACAGTCTGTATAAGGCAGTACATACTCAATCCCTACTAGCCACTAGGCAGATTCCTCGTGTTTTCTTACAGTTTTTTTCCTTTACTGTGTTTTGTTAGAAAATAAAAATGACTGCTTGAAACAGCAGGGTTTGTTTGTAACAGCAACTTTGTTAATTATTCCATAAATCATCCCCTTACCAGGAACAATATCATCAACATGACAGAGTTCTTCTGGAGGGTTAGCTCACTTTCAAAGACAGTCTAGAGCACCAGAAAAAAATAAACTCATTAGACACCAAAGAAGTTCGCTGTCTGCTGACACTCTGAGATACTGTACCATTTCAAAAAGAAAAAGAAGAGAACTGATAAAAAATGGTTGGATTAGTTTGGAAAGTTCCATTAGTTGCTTATATTGACAGGTCAGGTAGCATCAGTCACTGAAACAAAAAGTTATTTCAAAGATATATTAATTTATGGTCATTATATTCCTATCCAGCCTCTTTCAAAAGCTGTAAGGCTTCATCTTTCTTATTGATTACAATCAGTATGTCCTAGTGACTAACTGAATACCTCAGGGGATTAATTTGGAGAAGTAAACCCTGTTTTACATTTGTCCTAGGAGATTTTTTTCACTATATATTGTTTGTGAGAAACAACAACCACAAGAGATGTTTATTTTTTGCATCATCTAAAAAGATTGCAACAGTGAAAAAAAACTGGTAACTTGAGATACTTGGCATGTTAAGTCTATCCAAAGTATTATACTGTGTTTTTACAAAGGTACAAATCATTCTGGACAGCAATGAAAACACCAGCCACACACAGAACTTGGTAGAACAAACAACTCAAACCCATGGAAGGATATCAAGTGATAACAGAAACCATGACTACAGAAAAGCCACTTACGGATGTATATGCCAGCTTGTAAGAGAATTCTTAGGTGAGCTTTTCCCAAAGGAGGGGCATTAACCACTGCTCCGAGGCTGTACATTTCTGCATGCTGAAAGAAGCTGAAGGGCACTGTATGTGTAATGTAGCTCTCCACTACCTTAATCCAAATAAGGCAGGTAATGTTTGTGGTTGTCCCAGTATTCACCACTCATGGGAAGAGAAATATTGGCTTGAACTGGTACCATACTTTACCAGAATGTTTACATGACTTTTTCATTCTTGGGGGACAGATAAATCCACAATGAAATAATATTAGTTATTAAATGTGGCAGTTTCTTTGAAACTATCTGAGAACAAAGGTTATAATGATAAACTAGAAGTTGGTGGAGGGGAGGATGTTAAAAATCGTCTTTTAGAGAAGAGAGGATAGCAATCCCAAAAAGGCCAAGGTTTGCATTTGAACAATGTAATCTGAACAAGACTAAGTACTCCAAAGTGAAGCAGCTACACAATCTTCTATACACCAGCTTCTCAAAGGCAATTGTGCACACTCTCAAGGACTCTATTAACTGGTCAAGATAAAATGTAGTTTGCATCTATTGGAAAGACTGAACTCTTTCTGTATTTGCAATGATCTCAATACCTATTCCATAAAGTGCATTTATTTTATAAGCTAAGAGAGGAAGAAGATAATTACGGAAGAAGATAATTCTCAGCAACCTGAGAAGCAGATAAAATTAGCTCTCATATTGTGTCCTTATAGGGTCCTGCTGAGTGTTATTGTTCTCTGTGGGCCTTCTCTGGTGCAGTCAGTAAATGCTTTTATGGAGAAAAAGGCAGTGGACAAGACTTTGGGTTGGTATTTTTCACATGTGCTGTAAAAAAAAAGAAAAGAAGGAATTATGAGTTCCTGCTCTCTGTTTTCTGGAAATAGTAGCTGTAGTAGAACAGCACAAGCAGTGAAATCAACTACCTGTTGATTTCAATCAAAAGCCTACAGTGTCGGCTTCTCAAAATGGTATGTATGTGCATGTAAATATAAGTGCACATTAAATCACCTTTCCTGCCTTTCATATTTGAGTGACTTCTGGAAGGAAAAATCAAGATGCCTTAATTTCTGAAGAAATACCAAAACTTGTTTTGTTATGGTGTAATAGTTAATGCTGCTTTAGTAGAAATAGAGCAGCAAATCTGCCTGGTGAAATGAATGCTGAAATTCTCAAAAGACCTGGTGGTGTAAACATCAACAGGTAAATTGAACTTCCATCCACAGTTTTCACACAAAATACAGTCAGATGGATACTAAGAGGAACAGCATAGTAACTTAATGTTACTTCTACGGGTAAATGTTTACTGAAGTTGACTATTATTTGATCTTACACTGAATTCTAAGCTGGACAACTTTTGGATCTGAACAAAGCTCTTGGCAGATTCAGCATTGTTTGCAATATGCTCCTTGCACGTGTAACTACTGGGTGGAGCTAAACAACCATCACAGTACCATGAAGTACTACTTGCTATATGCAGATGACTACTTAATTAGCAAGCTAGGTATATTAGATTAATATTTATAAAGAATCTAATGTGAAATGCTGGCAGCAGCCAAGTGCTAATTTTATTATAATTCTGTTCATGGAAGCATGCTTTAATGTCTTTGGGCTTTAGGATGCTGGCATGAAAACTAGACAGGCAAAATGTATGTTTGCACTATAGGTCATTAGAAAACATTTGATATTTTCAATTTGTGTTACAGCCTCTGGCTGGTGTGACTTGTCCAGGAACATGTTAAATATAACAGGACTTCTAATTCACACACATTTGTGAGAGGAGGTTCTTAGTCAGAGCTGGAGCATAAAAAGGAGAGTTTTCCAGGTTGTGCCAAATCAGGTGAAGGAAGCTTCATGGCAGTAAACAAAATTAAGAAAGCCTAAATAAATAGACTTATTTTGCCTCTCTACCCAGCTCCTTCAAAGAGTAAGAATGGATAGTTTGTACTAGTTTTGCATTGGAGTAGCAGTAGCTGCTCCTTGAACAATACTATTTTTTCACAAAGTCTGTTTAGAAGACAAAGCTAGCTGTGGTGCTAGAAGTAGTCTGCTTCATCCCGCAAAGTTCTTTTGCAGCTGTCTTGTTAAGTTGCTTCACTCAAAAAACTAAACCTCTGCAGTTGCTGCACAGAGCTAAAGTATTTGATTTCAGATGTCAGCATCATTATTTTCACTAAGCCTAAGGCCACCAGGAACTTGGTGTTTTCACACCAGAATTTGGTGTTTTCACTGATACAGTGTGTTCTCTGTGTACTGCAAAGAAGTAGACAAATTTGTTCAGAGTCAGCTAGACCTACCCAGTCCAGGCCTGTCTGCTCCTCTGGGCAACAATATCTACCTGAAATGCCAAACAGCATGTTGCTAATATTGAGGTCCAGCACTCCGACTGAGCTCTGAACCCAGAGCATCATGTGTCATTTGTCTGATTCAGTGTTGATATTTGTAACACAAAAAAAAAGTTGCACTCATCTTAATGCTATGCGTACTAATTACTGTTCTTACGAGGTTTCAAACAAGTGAAATATATATAAATAGCTGCACAGATATATAAATAGCTGCATTCAAAAGAAGGAACACACATCTGTAGGATAATCACGTCCTTCCCCAGCATCTTGCCTCAGAAATCAAGCACCTTTTAGGTCATCTGGTTGCCCAAGTCCTTGGACATATAATTAAATTCAGCTAAATAACATCTTGGTTAATATTTTTTTCCATTCTCTTTACATTTATTTCTGTACATACTGCAGTATGCAAGTCTGCAGTGACAACCTGCATCATGATCCACCATGGTAAAGTCACACACAACACACAAAATATGTATTTGAACCTGCAGCATGCATTAGATTTGTGACAGCAGAGATCCTGCACTGTTAGAGGCACTAACTAGTATTTGAGAAGATTAGGTGGAAAGTTTTTGGCAGCTCTAAGAAGAGGGGCAGGAGGAGAAAGAGAGATTTCTGCTGCAGACAACGATGTGACTGCGGTGGCAATTTTCTCAGTCTTGAACTTTTGCATTAACAGGTGTCACGCTTTGCCAATAGATAGGCATCCCATGCCATATGTGTGACAATACCTATGTGCTTCACTTGGGCATCTGGGGGTCAGAGCTCTGAGGCAGGCACCTGAGGTTCCATATTCAATGGGAGAAAAGAGCTGGATAACTCAGGCTATGCCACTCACCTTGCTCCAGCACTGCCCATGCTGCAAACTGGAAGTTATGCAGCCAAATCAGCACAGCTAGCATGACCTTATCTCCTCTTTACCCCAGCAGTACTGATCAGCTTTAATTTAGCACTGTGTTAATTGCCCACACTGGAGCTGATTTGATATCAACCATTTCAGAAGCCAGGGCAGAGCATGCTTCTGTCTGCCCTAGGGCAGCAGCCTTCGAAAGTCTTTTGAAGGAATGCACTGGGTAGCAGGACATTTTGAGCAGCCAGGACTTAAATACTAAGGAAGTGTTATTACCCTTAGCTACAGTCCTCTCTGGAAATTAGGAGTCTTACTCTGTCAAGCCAGAGAAAGGCTCTCCCCAGCTCACCTGGACACCAGCCCTGGTGTGCTCTGAGACTATGGCTGTCCCCAAGAGATCAGTCCTCAAGGAGAACTGGAGTTTGCCATTTCTTGAGGTGATTCACATCCATAGCTCTTAGCTGGAAACCAAGCACTCAGACTGTTGGGCTATGCTAGGGAAGATGGTCTCCATCCTTCATTTCAAAACCATTTGACATTGAATGGGAGAATGGGCCTCTCACTTAGGATACTTGCAGTGGAACAGGGCGAGATCTGAATCTCAGGCTCTTTAAAGGCCTCCTATCTCATTTTACATTCAAGCTTAGTGATATCACAAAGCCTGAGCTTTGAAGCTTTTTTTTGAAGCAGTTTCTGAAACTCTTCCCTAGCCCACTGCTACAGACAGCACAATAGACCTGACAGGCTTGCTACAGATGCCTTGATATTCTTAGATGGGGCTGAAACCCAGGCAAGTTTACAAACCAAATACTTTTTTACATGAAAATCTTATTGTCTGAGGTCACACACAGAAGCTGAATATCAGGGAAATTCAAGAGAAGTTAGGAGTTTAAATTCTTTCAGAATTAAGAGTCAGCTCTGGAGCAGGTCTTTGTGACTTTGATTTGTGTGAAGTTTATGCTGCTCGAGGTATCCAAAACCTCCTCTGGCTCTTTCACAAAACAACCAAAATCAAGTTAGCTAAAGCTGATATGCCACAGACATTAGTTTAAACTAATTTTAGTGCAAGACTGAGTAGAAGAAATTTTCCCTTAACTCAGTACAGGCTAACAGTAAGAAATGATGGGGCATAGAAAAGGAGTGACAGTGAAAGTGAACAGAAAAATGCAGAAAAGCATTTTGTGAAGTCTGAACAAACAATCTGTCATTTTCCTCAGTTTAAGGTTATAACAGCATTTTTCACTTCATTCTGAGTAAATGTAACAGTTTCGAAAGCCTTAATGAGTAAGGCTGGTTCTCAGCTGGTTATTACTAAACAAAGCCTGTGCTGGTACAGATCGACCACAAAACAGGGTCTGCTATTGTACGGTTTAGGTAGATTGTTCCAAGCCAAATTTTCTTGAACAGGAGTATCTTCTTTCAGAAAAATAAAGGGACTAGGAGGATGGGTTTAAGGGCAGAGAATCTCTTTTGTCCTTAGAGATGATTTATGGTAATGTGGTGCCTATGTGCAAGTACAGGTATATTCAAGTGCAGTACCATTCATACTGTACTACATGTACAGAGTCTGTTCAGTAATTAAATCGTAAAAGGTGAAAAAAAAAATAGGGCATGAGCTGTAGAACCCACAGGACCCTTTCACTGGTACCCATAAACACAAGAGAATCAGCATGAGATATTACTGAGCAGTACCCAAAGTTATGGAAGGAAGTTAATGTGTTTAAACCCTTTGCTTTTTCTGTTATCTGTTCCAAACACTGACTCTGAACCTGCACAAGGCAACCCATGCAGATATCAGATCATTGAATCACATATTGGTTGAGGTTGGAAGGGACCACTGGAGGTCATATAGTTCTACCTGCTTGCTCAAGCAGGGCCACCTGGAACCAGCTGCCCAAGACCATGTTCAGGCAGCATTTGAATGGATCCAGATCCCACAACCTCCCCAGGCAACCTGTGCCAGTGCTCAGTCACCCCAAAATCATAGTGTCATAGAATAGTTAGGGTTGGAAGGGACTTTGAGATCAAATAGTTTCAACCCCCTGCCATGGGCAGAAACGCCTCACACTAGACCGCATTGCCCAAGGCTCTGTCCAACCTGGCCTTGAACACTGTCAGGGATGGAGCATTTA
>JBAFWW010033784.1:0-12938 GCA_036873685.1 Agapornis canus | reverse complement strand
GCTACTCAAAACACAGTGCTGCACCAGCTACTAAGAAGGCGAAAAACTGACTGCTGTTGCTGAACCCAGGACACTAACACACACTAAAAACTGTCTGTTCCTGAAATTAGCATTCAGCTGGTAAAGGTCCA
The DNA here is from genome assembly GCA_036873685.1 of Agapornis canus. Lineage (NCBI taxonomy): Eukaryota > Metazoa > Chordata > Aves > Psittaciformes > Psittacidae > Agapornis > Agapornis canus. The sequence goes on along the minus strand of JBAFWW010033784.1, from coordinate 12,807 downwards.
AATCTTATTTTCCGGTTTAATTTTCAAATAATTTCAGTCCTAAAGCAGAACTGCAAAGCGCACAGGAAAAAAAATACCACAAAGGTTATTTTCCCCAAATTTTGAAACCACCTGTTTTGAAGTTCTGTTTGGCTAAGCTAATTACAGGACTCACAGACCAGCTAAGCAGTTAAAGCATGTACAGAAAACCTTTTTTTCAGTGCAGGAGGAAATGTCTTTAGCTGAGCTATTTTGCATGGCACCTCCAATTTATCCCTTCTCCACTGTCTCTGGCATCTGTGTTCCTGGTGCAAGGGTAGCAATCACATCAGAGTGCTCCACAAAGGTTAACACAGACAATAGCCTGGCAGCATTTGATGTGTAAGGAAACAGGACTACCATTTCCCTTGCATCTAAAAGGTCAACAAAACATAACCTAATTCACTTCTTTTATACAAGCCCAAGGGCAGGCACATGACAGAAAAGCCAACAAGTTCACTGTCAGTTCTACAACACCATAGGAAAAAGACAGATCTCAGCACTGCAGGTGAAGTGAACAGGGCAGAGAGCAGAAGGTATTAATGATATGGGCTTTTCTTTGATAGTATCCTGCTTATTTTTTTTCTTCAGTGTATAGAACAATTTATGCAGAATGAAGACTTAGCCTGTAATTTAATTACCACAGGTTACTTTTTGCATTGTATGATACACAAAGAGCTGATATTAAACTCAAGCTATTGCATTAAATAGCCCTTTAAATTAATCTAACTACCAAATGTTGTTACCGTGATTAATAATTAGCAAATGACGTGACAAATCAAATAGAATTACAGCATGATTCATGTTACAGAAACTTCTTATCCTACCCTGCTTTTTCAGAGACATCCTTGGTTTTCACATTGTTTCCATCAACTTCCAATTATCCAAACATACTTACTTGTTCTGTCCCAAATGGCTTTTACAATGAGGGTGCACCTGTGTGACTGTCAAATACTGCACTGCAAGTATCTCATAGACTGTAACAATCTACAGAGCAGAAGAAAGTTGCAAATGTTGACTTTAACTTAAAGAGACAGGACACCAGAAAGGTGAGAAGAAACTCAAGAGTTGGGAAACGTAATAGAGGAATGAAGAGAAGCAGTGTCTCTTCTTCATTTGAGCAAATGGCTCAGTGGGTTTTCCACATGCAAAGCCATCATTCAGCAGTGCTCAGCTTCCCCACCTGTACTTTCAAAGCTCTCTCCTATTAACCCACCTTCCCTGTTGCACTTGTATTCAGGCCCTGAACATCAGCTGGAACAAGGCTGGTGCTCAGCCCACTGGTATCAATGGCAAGGTTTACCAGTTACTCAGGTAACAGCTCTGTGGTTATCCCAGCCTACAACATTGGCCCTGTATGTTCTTTCAAATATTACAGTTTGAACTCATACTCAGCATAACATTTTGCCTACAGGCTCTATCCTTGCTGAGGAAGAAAGTGTTTACAACAGTATCTAATGATAAACATATAAAGCCATCATCAATCATTCATCAGTTACAATTACCATTTGCATCCATTTATCTAATCACAGTCTGCAGTAACCACTGCACTTAAGCGGTTCAAAATCACTTTAAAGATGGAAATGTTGAGCATAACTACTACATAATTAACTCCACATTTTGTAGCACTCTGCTAACTCATATTTCTGTCCCTTTTCAGGTTTAACATATAATAAATAAAAAGGAATTATTATTTACATACACCCACACACACACCTATACATTCACATGTACTGACTGTGACAGTACAGGTGAGAAAAGGCAGACTATTCTCATAAACTCTATTTAACATGCAACTTCAACTGTCTCAGACACTCAGTCTCCCAGTCTATCTCTGCTGCTACTTTAAATACACTGAATTTCTCATCTAGCTATAAAACCACAGCAGATTCCTCTCCTTTTTTTTTCCTCCTCCTCCCCTTTCTCCTCTGCAAGATCACCTGCCACAAAAGTATTTCTTACCTGCCCTGGATATCAGAATCTGTTTTTAGACCTCCCTTCCTGCTCATATTTTTCAACCCCACTAATTTGAAGATGGCAAACAGTGGATCCTGAGCTAGTAACAGCTTAAAGGTGAGATAACTTCCAACATTCAGAAGCTAGACATAAAAGGACAAGACATCTGTTTGTTCTGCAGTGACTACAATAACTTAATTTGCTATATTACATACTTAACTGGTTCTGGAGAGTGAAAAGAGTGATATTTGTGTATTCTTTCACCCTTTCTGTCTTTAAAAAAAATACTATATTCATAGAACCATAGAATAGTTAGGGCTGGAAAGGACGTTAAGACCATCCACTTCCAACCTCCCTGCCATGGGCAGGGACACCTCACACTAAATCACGTCACCTAAGGCTCTGTCCAGTCCAGCCTTGAACACCACCAGGGGTGGAGCATTCACAGCTTCCTTGGGCAACCCATTCCAGTGCCTCACCAGCCTAACAGTAAAGAATTTCTTCCTTATATCCAATCTAAACTTCCCCAGTTTAAGACACTTTTCCCCAAAGATCTTTGTGTGTACTAAATGACAATCATTAGTATCTTTTCCTTATATAACCCAAGAGCTGTGATACACGTCTCTAATTACAGCATAAAATAGCAACTGAATAATTCTAGGAGAGCAATGTGAGCAGAGGCTTTGATTGCAAAAGCTAACAAGGAGGGAGCAAAATGTTGCTGAATCTTGGGTTTACACAATGAAAGCAAAACTAGGAGTTCAAAGACCAAGGAAAACAATGGCATTTCTTTTAAAAATTTATCTAGTGGACTTAGGTACTTTTTATTGCCTGAAGGTAATAGAGGGGCCTTGTATTCTAGGAGAATTCATGAATTGCTACCTTTCTATTGGAAAATTTCTTCCTTTCTACCAGGGCATCTCTGTGCTGTCAAGCTGTAAATGCTTGAAATGCTAGAAGTTGTGTGTCAAGAAAAAAAAAATCTGCTGCTACAGTGGAGAAATAGCTTATTTCATTGACATTTCTTCTTTTCTCAGCAGTTCTAAGAACACGTCTAGCCTGTATGCTCTGCCATATGTGACAGACTCCCACAGACTGTGGGATGCTCCAGGACATTTCAAAATAGCATTTGTTACCTACATATGGGCAACTTGAGTCAAGGTCATTAACTTCTTTCTAGAAGCCCATGGTTTTTTTTTAATTGTTAGAGCATCTTAGCTTTCTGGTTTAGTAAATAAGTGTATTTAGAAACAAACTTTCAGGGTAAAATCACAAGTCTGAGTCTTACTAAGGCTCTTCATAAATTGGTATATATGTGAATGGTCTGTCTGCCCCTTAAAAACGTATAGCTTTAAGCACCAGAAAGAAGATCACAGATCCATTTCATGCTGAAAGGCTGATATCTATAATTTAGAAAAAAATACATGTTTAAATATCTCTGAAGACAAACTATGAACAAAATACTGTGCTGACTACTGATCTTAGGCAAACAAAACCCAGCACCTTTCCAAACCACGCACCATTTATCCAAAATTGCTCAATGCAAGATGTAATTAACCAGTTACGTTTCACAATACAAATGTGTCAAAGTATGTAGACTGCCACATAAAAGTCAAGCAATACCCTTGCAGACCTTTAAGTACAGATACAGGCAACAGGTACGTCTTAAAGGTACACAACTTGTGTCAATTCTACCTAACAGCATAATCATGAACTCACGGTTTCACATTTGTATTTCAGAGTCTGAAATACGTATGAATCTCAGATTCACAGAGTCCTTGTGTCACTTTGGAAATAAAACCAGATATATTTGGGGTATGGTTAGGCATCTAACACTTTTTTTTGTTGTTGTTTTTGGGTTGTTTTTTTTTTTCTCTATCCTTAAAATGTTCAAATGCTTTCCTCAAAACTCTGCAGACATATATTCAGTTGATGATTTCCTTTTTGATTTTTGTAATTATATTCATTCCTTCCCTCCCAGAGAATTTACAATCCATTTTCTGAAAATTCATGCCCAAATTAGATTTACCTGAAAAAATCACTGCACGCTGCCAGTACACAACGATGACAAGGAATTATTTCATCTTTCACAAGAATTTTAAAGTCAAAAAATATATTTTGTTCTCTGAATTTCTGTAGTACTTTTAGAATTTGTTGTCCATGTCCTTCAGCCACTAAGGAATTGATTTTATTTTCAGGAATAGAAATTCCATTGCAAATAGGTCTGCTAATGTAATCCCGTTGATTGGCCATGGTTTCTTCAATCTCTTCCTGAAACTGAAATGGAAAGATACGTAGTTGATTCTAGAGTCTTACTATTTGAAAAATAAATATTAAAAATCAATATACCATAAACCAAACAAATTCCCAGCATTGAATTTGGCTTGTAAGTCCTATGCACAGTTATAAATTTGAGTTATAAGTTAACTTTTACCCTTAATTTAGATTTGATAATACTACTTCTACTTCGCAAAATACTTACCCATAGCATACTTTGAAAAGTAAAATATCTGACATATTTCAAAGAACAATTCTACAAATAGTACCCACCTGTAGGAATTTTCTCAGTAAAGTCCACAGGAAGCACACCCAGAAATGTGTTAAAGTTTTAATGGTTATTTAAAAGAAAGACTAGTCCTAGGCTTACCCTCAAAAACCCCCAAACTCTAACAGTTTCATGTAAAATGAAGATGGAAATGAAATATTTGTTACATATTTTTAGATTCCAGAAGGTTCATCTGTATGCTACAAACCCCCAAGCTCAAGGCAGACCAGTGGTCTTTCTACAGCTTACAGTAGAAGGGAGATACAGACTACTATACTGTATACTCAGTAATCCCATTAGGCACTCCAGACCAAAATAACAGAATACAAACACTGACAGCCTGGCCTAATCATTGCTAGGGCTCACAAAACAGGCTCATTTAGAGATGCTTTGGTGACAGGGGAACTTTTAGTGTTCAGTCAATTGGTACTGATTTTATCTTTTACCTCTTGTCCTGCTATGAAGTTGTATGTTTGTCTATAGCTTATGCTGAACACAGTGAACTTCATTTACAGTGGCATAAACTAACTGGCTTCAGAACTGTTTAAGACATTGCAATATCCCTTTCAGCAGACAAGTTTTTCTGGTGAAAATCCCTATCCTGAAGTGCATTGTTTGTATGGTAACTTGGCCTTCTCTTATTTTTTTACAATAAAAATATTTTACTCCGCTCTGCCAACAACAACAAAAAATAAAACAAAACACCAAACTTCAAATGCAAGCATATTTATTTTACACCTATTTTTATACTCCTACAGATGCACTGACTGCCCTTACTGCAAATTTCAAGCTTGCCTATTTTAAAGCTTAAGGAAATACTCAAAGGTTTTTCTATTGCAGGATTTTGCTTTCACAATTCCACTTAAGATCAGCAACAGATGATGGCCCACCTGAACTGACAAAGAAGGGGATAACAATTTCCAAGAAAACCCAGAAACCAGAAAAATACTGGGTTTGGTTTTTAATTTCATGAAAAGGTTTATCTGATAACATGATTCATTCAGAGGAAACTAAGCCATCGGGCAGTCATCTTCATGGGAGGTACTTTCATAAGCAGACTGATCTATACTTTATCTAGTCAGGTTACTCCAACCACAAATAGACCTCCGTTTATTCTGATAATGTATGGCCTCATAAACCCAACTCTGTAAATCATGAAGCTCCATAAATCATAAAGTATGTCAGAATTCTATAGAATACCCTTTCCTTACAAACTTAAAAGCCTGTTCCTCAAAAGGATGTATCTTCAAAAGTAGAGCTGTTTCAGTACAATTAATTTCCTGTATTTGAATGAACTTTAAAAAAAAGTGATTGAATTTCAAAGTTTGTTTGGCATCATGTAAAATAACACTTCTAGAGAAAATTGAAACCTTTTCACAAAATTCTGCAATTGATAATAGATAGATGTTTTTCTCCTTTTAAATGTAATTTCTTTAGCAAGCACTAATCTACAGCTTGTTTTTTATTAGTAAAATTACCAATTTTGCTAATATTTCTCTTTGAACAATAAACAGAAAAACATCAAATCCATCTCTGATAGTTCAGTCAAAGACATCATATAATCACTTTCATAAAAGCAATGTATGTTTCAGTGAGTTTTCTTGTATTGCCACTATTTCCACAGAAAGACTACCCTAGTACCTTGGTGCCAAGACTGCAAACCTTTTAATTACACTATTTATTAATGCTTACATAGATCTGTTCTTCTGTCAAAACTGTCATTTGACTTAATTTTCTTTTGTATATTTAGTCTGTATATCTTGTCACTTTTCTAATTATCAGGAGTGTTGATATCCTGTCTCAACTTTTATTAAAATGAACAACTGTCAAACTTTCTAAGATCCATGTATTAGACAAAATTTTTGTTTTCCTTATTACTTCTTACAGTTTTCTCTTCATCCACTCATATGATTTCATTTTTCTTTCACAGATACCAAGTTTGCTGTAGAGCATTACAGTTAAGATCTCATGACTGTCTCGCTACTTCAGTTTGCAGGTCATCCAACACATTTAGTCCTAATCTGAAATAGCAGTGTCTTCTTACTTTTTATTAAAAGCAAATTTCAGCAGCATACCTCTAATATTTTTGTCCATCATTAAGGAAGATACTAATGAATACTGTGCTATGGCTTAGCCTAATGTACCCTCCACTCCATTAAAAAAATAAATTTTATAATATACAGTTCTTATCTCCCTTCTAGCCATCCCATTTTATTTGATATTTTTGGTACTAAGTTACCATTTTACTGGATCTGTTGATGATTTTGGAGCCTGCCAAAATATCTTAAGAATTCAGTGAAAACTTAGCATGTTAAACAAGGCCAACAATTATTTATAATTATTTCTTGCTAATTGTTTGGGTTTTTTTCTTCTATAAAGCAATGTGAATTAATCAATAGTTATAAATATTTGATCAAGTTGCTTACAAAAGGGCAGAAAACACAGTGGGTGCAGATATATGTAGGTCTGGAGTTCAGGAAGGCTGGGGAATGACCCTCCTTGTATTTGCTTCACTTACTCCCATAGGATTCCAGTTACAGTCTGTCTCTTATGTGGATTACGAAGAACCAGACTCCAGTGGATAGCTCACTGGAGTTGGGCTTTCCTACTTTTGTTTCATAACATATGGCTGTGTGCCATACAGCTTCTCATCATGCCAGGCAAAGGCTGTATTCCTAAGCCCTTGTCTACCCGCTGGGTGCCTGTCACACAACCAACCTTCAAGCATCTGTAATTTGACACATCAGACCCTGTATACTAGTGTATGCCACCGGGTATTTCCTGTGTGAGATCAGATGTGTTCTCTGATATGACCAAATTCAAGCAACCCTATCATTTGACAAAACTCTGCTCACATACTGAACGTTTATACATCTTATACTGCTAAACGCCCAGGTAACTATTAGACAGACTGGTTTAAAAAAACCCCAAACCAATACAAATCTCTAAACCCTCCCCCTTCCCCACCCCCTTAAAGTTAATGCGTTTCCCCATTTTTCTACTTGAAAGTCATACCAAACAAGTGGCCTGTTGGCCGTTATAGTTACAAGGTACACCCCACATAATACATGCTTGGGGAGATATGTATACCTCTCATAGCTATCTGTGCAGATCTGCATTTGAGGGACAAAGCATTATGCACATTTGACAGTTAAGTGGCAAGAAATGGCCAGCCTATGTAGGGCCATAAAACAGCTAGCACTTGAAGAGAAGGAGCTTGGGGATGGTAAGCTAATTTTGGTCATTACAGGGGATGAACAAGGGACCCCCTGGGAGCTCTGAGAATAAGAACATTCTCCAGACCTCATTAATTCTGCTGCTCACAAGACTCCTCTGTTTTAACGCTGTCCTTTTCCCTAGGTGATAAGGGATGAGCAGCCTAGAACATGAGCTCATTGACCTAGATGACAGGTAACCATATTGAAAAGTCTGATAAGCACATAGTTGAAAAATGAGACAGACACACATTCCTTTTAGTAGTAACTAAGCTATTATTAAAAAGCTCCAAGAAAATGTTTAACTGACAGATACCAAACAAACAGCTGCCATAACCATTCACAGTATTTCTAGAGGAATCTTACTTCACCAATGCTAATACTCCCTTTCCAAAGACAGTTACAAGACATAACGCATTTATAAAGATTTGCTTTTGGCACCATCAACAATTGGCACTGTAAACAATCCTTCTTAGATGTACTTACAGTTCTGTATGTGGATGAAGTTGAAATGTGTACTTTATTTGTTTACAGTTATCCTTATCCTTCAGAAAGTCCAGCAGCCCTTTTGAGTATCAAATTCATATTTGTTGAATCTTAGATACTACACTAAAAGACTGTAAACACAGCATACTGTTAAACATACAGAAATCCAAAAACATCCAGGACAGCCGTTTTCAGAATATCTCAACAGGCACACACAAAAGTCATAACCACTGCAATACGATTCCCAGAAATTGTGTTCACATCCATTCCACCAGATTTGAGACAACAAAGCAAACGGAACTGTGAAGGGAACTTTGAGCGCAAACTTCTGTTTGTGCAGGGTCTACGGTAATTCTCACCAGAGCATCAATCAAATCATACTCATGTAAAGTATATATATTTCTAAACACTTTTGCTGAAAAGATTTTGCTAAACCAACAGTCAAAACAGCCTTAATGCTGCAACTGACAGATAAAAAAATGGTTACAGAAGCTTAAATATGCTAATGAAGTTGAACATGGTATTAGATGTGCAATTAATTCTAAGTGAATAACAGCAAAATTACTCAACAAGGAAGGGCAAGAGCCTGTGTGATAATGGAGCATGAACATCCAGATGAGGACACAGGGTACAGAATGACACTGGAGAAGACTTACACCAAACTGTTTTGATCATTTTGTAATAGCAACATATACGAATGTGTGACTTTGTAACAGTCATAGGGATGTAGTCTTGTGAAAGTACTGAGCGTAGCTTAGTGTGGTGTGTAGGGAAGTTAGGATTTTGTCAGCAAAAGCATGTTAGGGCCAAGCCTGCCTGCCAATAAACATGATCAAACCCTTTTAATGGGACTGAAGCCTGGGAGCATTCCTAGCACAACAGACACCAATCTCACATGAGGCATGTATGCATTCAAACAGCACAAATAACATTCTGTGTGTATATGTTCTCTCCTCTACCAACACACCTGGCAAAAACAGTCTAAACTCAACCTTTATTTGGTACTTTACAATTGTAAGGCAATCTATCTGTTTTATCTCAAAACACAATATAACTCACCAATAAAAAGAATATTTATTATAAATCCTGCTGCTTAGTAAGTTGTACTATTCAAGTTGGGAGAAGGTTGAGTTACGAATTGTTCTTCAAGAGACCCTTACCTTTGAAACTCAACCTTCTCCTAACTTGAATAGTGTAACTTACTAAGCAACAGGATTTTTTTCTTAAAAGAAATCTTAAATGCTGGTATTTTATAGCATACGTTATGTACCTAGCAAGAAAGAATTAAGAAGAAAGGGAGAAAGCCCAACGAAGATATAGAAATTGAATACATTTCTTTAGAGAAGTTTTTAAGTTGTTGGGATTTTTTTCCAAACAAAATGTAAGTATAGTTAATGCATGATTTGAAAAGGTCAAGATCAGCATTTAAAATTTAAATCAGCATTTAAAATCTAATATTAAACCCAATTATTATAGAATTAAAGTCTACTATATAGCCATCAAGATGATTTGCTAGTTCCACTCTATCTATTCCAACAGGGGAGAAATTAGTACTTCATGAATAATTTTTAAAGACACCACTCTCCAATACACATCTAATTCAAAAGCACCTAATTTAATACTCAGCAATATGAATATGAGTGGAACAGATATATAAAGGGTTTGGTGACAGTTTTAATTTGGTGACATTTGAAACTGCCGACTAAAATGACAAGCTTGGATTGAAATATAATCAAAATATAAATACTGTCTTAAGACTGAAAACAGACAGCAACAGAATCCCAGGTTCCTGTCTGTAAATTTCAGTGCAACTGAATCTCACAGCTTTTTCACAAATAACTGAACCTCAAAGAAAATGCATACCCAGTCAATCATTTTTAGACAACCAAAAAAGATGCAATTGACATTCTGAGACATTTAATCCACAAAAGTGGCATTTATCAATAATACATGTAAGACAGTATTCTAAGAAGGAAAGGTGACACAGAGACTTTATAGCTTTGGGTTCTTCAGAAGTAATTGAAAATAAAACCAAAAAAAAACCAACCCCAAAACCAACCAAACAGCATGGGAAAAAAACCCAGCATGGTACCAGCAGGAAGCAGTGAAACTGCTCCAGTTCCTGGAGGCATCCCAAAAATGAAAGATTTCCTCTTTGGAAGCAGTGATCTTTAACTATCTTCTCACAAACACATGAATCCATTAAGACAAAGAAAATAATCATTTAGGAGAACTCAAACTGACTGGAATTTATCCTAAAGCTGTATTTCTTGAATTCATCAAGTTCCTTTGGAAATTTTCTTAACTAAAAAAGATCAAGAGCTGTAATTTCAATTTTCAGGGGAAACAGAATTAAACCACCATGCTGTAGTTCTAACAAAAGTAATAATTGCAAATTTGGGAAGACTAAATTACCACTTTTACTGAGTTCTGTAGTCCATCATTTCTGTATGTGATTAACATGTTTTTCTCAAAGCACACACGCAATATTAAGCATACTTATAATTTAGCATAGGTTATTATCATAGCACGTTTTAGTTGTAATAAGAATTATTTTATCTTGAATATATTCACAATTATTTATTACACAGTGCATCTTTAATCTCAGTTTGCACTCACACATAATGTACATAAAAAAAAAATCTGCTAGTGAAAAGAACTGCTACATGCTTACAGTCTCTCTAAGGAGAAAGAATGGGCAAGTCAAACCTATTAATAAAACCTGAGGGTTTTTCTAGAACTAGGTAAGATCCACATTGCATTACTGTTATGCATCAGTAACTAAATATATACATAGCCACAGTTTCCTCTTCAAAGTGTGCAGATACAATATTTGAAACTTAAGCCTCAGCTACAGTTTGATAGTGGTGAAGGACATTTTCCTGGGGGTTCACTGGTTGGGTTTTTTGGAGATTTTGTGTTGACTGTGCCAAACCCTCTGCCAGTTTACTTGGTCTCCATCTTTGCGTTATGCATAACAGCATGTACACATACACATCCCTTGCTTGACCAAGTCACAAAGAAAAACGGGAGCTATATTTAAAAATAACTGAATTGCACTTCTGATTCCTTGCTGCAACATTTTTTCCCCCCAAAATGTTACTTTTGTGTTTAAAATACTTTGCAAACACCAACCTATGCTCAGTTATAATTAAGACTTATTTTAGGCTCAAAGACAGCAGTTTTGGGTTATGTGGAAATAGTGCTTTTTCATATTTAGGAGCTGGGAATGCTGAACAAAACAAAAGAAAAAAAAAACACAAAACCCCAAAACAAAGAAAGAAACAAAAAAACCCCAAAACACCCACCCACTAAAACACACACACACAAACCACAAACCAAAAAACAGAAGTTCTAAGAAATACCTGAAAATGTAATTTCTGGTATTTCTGAGTTATCTGTATATTAAGTATTTCTAAATGGGAACAACAAAGAGGCAGCCCGTAAATTTTAAAACAGGCCCTAAATTTTTAGCTTCAAAACCAAACGGTAAACAAAATTACTATCTTTTGATGACTTGCAGCTGGCCTTCAAGAGCACGGCAGAACCCGGTTCTAACAATCATTACAGCCCTTACCAAAACCAAAAGCACAGGATATAGAAGGCTTTTGTTTGGACACACACTTTAGAAGCGAAAACCACGCTGGGACGATGTCGCGCATCTGCTGTGTGAACAACCGGCTCCTCTACCAACTCCCAGCATAAGCGAAGTAGGGCACAGGCGGCCCGGACCTGTTATGCAGGAGCATGGGTGTACTCCTGGGAAAGATGAGACCAGCGGCACCGGGGAGGGGAGCATTGTGCTATGAAGAAACCCCGACGGACACTGTCACCGAAGGCATAAACACAGCCCTGACACGCACAAAGACAAGAGCAGCCACGAGTAACAGCGCAATCACTCATCGCAATGACTAAGGCCCCAGCCCGCAGCAGCACCATCAACTCCACCCCTCGCCCCGCCCTCCAGAGGGATGGCGGGGCCTCAGCGCCGCTACTGCGCATGCCCAGCCGGACCGCGCTTGCGCCCTACGGCTGCTCCGTTTATTCTAAGGGAGGGTTAATCCTGAGGGCAGAGTAGGACGAGGCAACGGGCTGCCCTCCTCCCGCTAGGCCCGGGCACGGGACGTGGCGGTGCCCAGTGTTGCTGCCTGTCCGCAACCGAGCTAGTTCCCCCGTTAGCGCTCCCTCCGAGCAGCGCGCACCCACCTGCAGCCAACACCAGCAGCTCACCGACCGCTCTAGCCCACCCTCCGCAGCAGCAGCGCCAGCAGATTGGCTCCTTCCGGTGTCATTCTCCCGGTTCTTGCGCTCGGAATGGTTCTCCCGGCCGTCAATCCGAGTGAAAGCCCGCCCATCCTCCGGAGCGGGTTCCTCTCTGGCGACAGCGGGGGCGCTGCTCAGCCTCAGGCTCCGCCTTTCTCCTGATGCGCCGGTACCTGGCGCATTCCCCTGCCGCTAACGGGGCACGGTGATACCGCACTGGCAGCCGTCCCTCAGCAGCGGGTCCCGCCTCCTGCCGATAGGCGCAGGCACGGTTTGGCCCGGGTGGTCACGGCGGCTCTAAAGTGGTGAAGGGGCGGGGTAAGG
>JBAFWW010033778.1:5068-18371 GCA_036873685.1 Agapornis canus | reverse complement strand
CCCGAGTGCCCCCGCCCCGAGCGGGGAATGAGAGGCGGTACCGCGGGGCTGCCCGCCGGGACACACCATGCGGGAGCTGGCGATCGAGATCGGCATTCGTGCCCTGCTCTTTGGGGTCTTCGTGTGAGTACCGGTGGGGAGATGGGGTGGAGAGAGAGGCGGCTCCAGCAGGAGTGGTACCGGCGGGAGCCTCCAAGGATGCCTCAACTTTCGGCACCCGGGTCCTTCCTCGCACCTGGGCGCGGTGTCGGATCGCCGGCCCGGGGAAGTGCGGGTGCGGACGCGGGGTTGGCCGGTCCACGGCGGTTAATGGCCCCGTATCCCTAACGGAGAAACCCTGCGGCAGCTGCCCCTCCGGGTGCCATGAGGAGGGGGGAGATGCCGCCTTTCGGGTGCGGGAGCCTTTCCCCGGGGGAGTCACTGTGGGAGTAGCGGGGAGCACTGGAGACTTGAGGGCAATTTTTGTGGGAGAAACGGCTGTTTGTGGGAGAAGTGTGCAAAAAGCATCCAACCGAAAGGGCACCCCAAGCCTGCTGCTGGTTTCGTTTGGACAGGAGTAGTTTTGTGCTGTACGGTCTCATTTGCTAAGGCTGTTGGTGCGACTCGGCAGCCGGAGCCCGCAGTGAGCAGGGGCAGGCACCCTTTGCGGGATTATCTCCGTGCTGCGAGCCGGGGAAGTGTCTGGGACTGAACGGGAGACGCGGTGGATGTCAGCTGGGTTTAAGAAGCATATCCGTACCCTGGTGTGTAGGAAGGAAAGTCAAGGTTGCTGAAAGACGTGCAGCTGTTGCTGCGCGAACACTTTCCGTTTGCCTTTTTTTAGGAGAAAGCAGCTATGTGTTGTTTTGCTCTGTGTATTTCAGACAGGCTTTCGCTTTCTTTCCAGGGCTGTACCTGTTTCTTCTTTCTGGCAGTTTATGGTTGAACAATGAAAAGTTCCACTTTTCCTATAAGTTTGTATTTCAGCTACTTAATGCTTGAGTAATCTCCCAGACGTACCGCAGAAACCAGATCAGGTTCTGCTCCCGTTTGATTGTCTGCTCACCAATAGATGCTGTTGGTCGCAGGTGCAGGCAGTAATAGTATGGGGCATCCATTAGCTGTGACACTGACTTACAGCCGGTGATATTGGAATGCTTTGGTGTGATTCCTTTCTGAACCTCTCATGGTTATTGAGTAACTTGCCCAATTTACTGGTGTTTGGGTTTTAACTCAGTGCTCAGCTCACTTAATTATCCATGCAAGTCTTTTGATTTGTAACATATTTGGTAAGTGTAAGCCGATTCAATTTGGGATAAACTTTGATACCTTCAACAACCTGTAAAGTACCTTTCATACCTTTCAGTTCAGTTGCATCTTACTTTGGAAATAGACTGTTCCTCTCAACAGAACTCTTTTTTTTTGAGTATGTGAAATTACAGGGTGAGCAAAGACCTTGGAATCTGATGCTGCATCAGAGCCTTGCTCTTTATGATAAACTCATGTATAATCCATCACTTACACCATCTAGTCAGAAAGGTCTTCATGTGGATTATTACCATGATATGCAAATAATGACCCAATATAAGCAGTAATTTCTTGGATATGCTTATGTCTTAATTTTCTCTCCAAATAGTTCTGTAGTTATCACTGCTCTGCATGCTGTGGCTCTAAAATCAACAGGGAGGAAAAGCTTTTGGTAGAGTCACCATGATGGCAAATGCCTCTGCAAGCACTTTTCATGTTTTCACATAACTCAGCTCCTGCCTTTTTGGACCTCTGGGGAATAATTGTGACATTGCAATAAGTCTTTTAAAGAATTAATTGACATCTGAAAGTACTGAGCACTGTAGTATTCTGAATTCAGGTTGGGCTTTAGTTTCAGGAAGAATTGCACTTCATTTGCCTGTAATGGTTGCAAGAATATAATCTCTAGTTAGACTAAAAGAATAGCTTTTATATTCAGATAATCTTAGCATCAATCTTTTGCCATTGAAATATTTCTCTCAGTTTTTCTAAAGAGGCAGTAACTCATATTCTGAAGCTTTTATGTTAGAGAGGTTTAAATAGTGTCTTTTCTGTGGTTTTGTGGGCAGCCAGGGTGAGGATTTCTATGGAGTGTTAATTGAAATATCTTTTCACTAATGAACAATTGCTGTTGAATTTGGAAGCCCTGGGACTGGAATCCAGGCAGCAGCAATGTAAGCCCTATACCTCTATTGCAGAACCTATTTCTAGGAGTGAAAGGGCTGTAAAGTTTTCACCTCCCTAGGAAAAGAATGTTATTAACAGCAATGAGTTGGGGCTAGGTCTAAGATCATCTCTGTTGTGAATGCCAGTTGAGATGTAGGCATTTGTCCACCAGGAGCTGGGCTGAAAAGGTGCTGATGACTTTGGGTCACTACTAACCTTTGTAGTGTTGAAAGTCTGACCTTGAAGATGGTGGATCCAGAGCTATTTGCCAATCCTGAACCATCTGTGCCTCCCAGATGTCATTTTAGCTTTGACCTACTGATTAATATAATTCAGAATAATATACTGGCATATTTTGTACCATAAAATGCAAAAGTAAAAAGGGTGCACATTCCATGTTGTAGTTTTGTTTGGTGCTAAATACCATTTCATAAAAATGGAGGTGTAAGAACTTATGTTGATGATTGCTGAAATTAAAGGTATTGTCACTTTGAATGTATTTTACCTCAGCACCAGCCGTATTGTCTATACTTAAGAATGGCAGCCTTTTGTTTTTTTTTCCTCCATTTGCTGTAATTATCAACTTTAGTCATTCCACCCAAAGCAAAAATCTACAATTATTATTTAAGATCTCTTCTATCATGCAAATGTACACCATTATAAGTAACACACATTTTCAATGGTAGATCATTGGTTTGGATGAATTCAACAGGCATTCAGGGAGGATAATGATGACAACTGACTCTAGATGTTCTAGATGATGTGTTCTTAACAACTGCTAAGTGTTTACTTGCCAATTAAAGACCAGTTTAGCTATTGAAATTCAGCAACTGTGCATTTACAGACATCTGTGCTGAAGGGCACTTTAGCTTTCAGGATATAGTAGCATTGAAGGAGGGATTAGTTAGGAGAGATTTATTAGAAGAACTACAGCTGCCCCTGAAAGTCAGAAGCAGGAGTTAAAAAAAACCCCAAACCACCAAATAACAGCCAAAAGATAATTGCAACAGGTTGCCCTCAAAACCACACTTAATGCAGACTTTAGTGGGAAGATAAATAGATATTCCTTGAGTACTTCAGCACAATAGCTTTCAAGGTACAAGTTACAAACTGTAAAGAAGGCAGAGATATTTCTGTTTTGCTCCTGCTGTTCATTTTTCCCAGTTCATTAACATTAACAAATTCCTTTTTAGTTATCCTTTGGAATTTGGAAACATGGTATTTCCTGTAGTAGCTGAAGCTCAAACACTTGCTGGCTGTAATAATTTCACATACACATTCTACTTGTAACCTCATTTATAGCTGTGCCACTGCTAAGTTTTGGTATCAATCCTGAAAGCACTGAATAGCCAACCAAAACCTGAACCTTGGGACAAACATTTAGAGTTCTGGTAGAGTTGAGGATAGTAAAAACAGCTCTTGAAGTTCCAGCTTGCCACTTGGCAAGGAATGATAACCAACAACCTACCTTTAGCCTTACACCTTTTGACTGGGCTGAAGTGATCCTAGTGAGCATAGGTGGTTTGCTGCCCACTAGGCAAGGAAAATTCTCATGCTATAATTTGACCATTATGGTCTTACTGCATTGTCAAATATAGTTTTGTTTGCTTAGATTTTTATTTATGAATAAATATCTTTGAGTACAGAACTCAATCTTTTTAAAGTGATGTTTTCAATGTGGGGTCTCAGAAGTAGAAATAGTTTATTGTTTAATAAGCCAACTGTGGGCATGTACTTTGCTTACAAGAAAAAATTAAACACTACTTTGAAGAATGATTGAGTTAAGGTCTTGCATCTTTGTTTTCTTCATTCTGTACTTATTCCTGTGACCAGGAGCATCCAAAGATGCCCAATTAATGCTAAAACATGTTAAACGTGGCCAGTCTTTCATCTGGTCTGTGTGGACAGTGGCATTTGTCACTAACTGAATGCTTGATGAAAGCAAATTGCTTCAGGTGACTTGGTTTTATACAGTTAAGGCAATTCTTTTGTGAGCAAGTCTGGTATTTTTACACAGGAGTGATGCCCTTAAAAGAGCGTTCTTCATCTGTCCTAGAAACAATTCACTGAGTGGTAGCTGTGAGTGAGCCTGTAATTACCAGTAGGGATATCTTAGTTTCTTACCTTAAATGGAACATGTATTTCGTTATCTCCTACAAGGAAAGCGTTATCATCTGATTCAGAAGTTTAGAAGATCACATCGTTTTCTTGGTAGGAAAAGAGAAGGATTTGCATGTGTTGTATATTTAGCCCAATGACTTGTCAAGAGCCTATCATTGATGTTTCTAGAGCTGTCTCAATTGATTAAAAAGACAGTCTTTCAAGGATCACTTCAGCAAACCTGGAGTTCCTCAGTGAGTGTGATGTGATTCAAATATAAATGTCATTCAGGGTAATGGGCAGGGCCTCATTAGCAGCCTCCCTTGGGAATAAATGTTTATCTGCAGGCTAACGTACCTATATATTACATACGTGTGAGTGCACAATATTGACTAATGCTTGCATCCTGTGTGTGCCCTATTCAGACTCTGCTTTAAGTGACTAAAAGCTGAATCTGTGCATATTTGGTTTCTAACAAGTTTACAATGTTGAGACTTTAATCGAGTTATGAATATGCATGAAATGACTTAGCGTGAAAAGCTCTTTCAAGTAGTCATGGGTGGTGATCTTCTGGATATCCTGCATATGCTGCCTTCATAAATGATAGTATAAATTATAGTCTTGTTAACACAGACAGAAAATCAATTAGCTGAGGAAATGCCACAACGGTGCTTTACTTTTCTCACAGTTTGCACTTGCCTTTCCCTCTGTTACATCTATTGGATTTTTGGAGGATAGGCTGAGCTGAGAGGCATGAGCAGTCAGAGATGTGTAGGTAATATAAATAAAAACGGTACTGAGAAGAAATCACCAGTCTGAGACACTAAGATTTATTTTCTAATGCTGACAAAAATGCTGCCAAATGGCACAAATCAGTGGGACCAAGACTTCAAAGCACCTCTAAAACCTAGGCTCTCTAGCTGAATGCTTCAAAGAGAAGCAGGTATTTGGCTACATGAGCTTCTTAATCTTTTTGTGTCCTTTATTCTTGATTTGAGTATCCCAGAATTCGGACTTTCTGGAACTGATTTTTTGGCTTCTGATCTTAAAAGCCTTGGACTTCATTTCTGTGCACCCTAATTTCTCATCAAGAAAGGGAGACCAATACTTCTTTTTCTCACACATTGTTCATTGATAAATTCTCTGTTGTGAGATACGTGGACAGTAGCCAAACCCATTCAGTATGCTTGGAGATTTTTCAGAGTTAGTGTCACAAATAGTAGTGTTTAATAGGAAGTGAGAACATCAACATGTTTGCTTACTAACCTATTTAAAAATAAGTACTGGATTTCAAACCATAATTTAGATGGTACCAAAAGATTTAGTTTGGTGGCCCAGGTTGAAGTCTAGTTCACTGAGTTGGGTTAATGAGCAGTTAAAGGAAAGACCTGTTATAAAAAAGACCATAGCCTTTACGGTGCTTAGGATATGAGAATGTATATCAAAAGTTGCATATTGAGTTCCACTGGCAAGCAACAAATTTATTCTAGTCCTCAGCAGAGTCTGTTTTACCTCTGAAGTGGTGGGCAAGTTAGAATGCCATGGAGCTTCTGTAATGCACTGAATGTAGCTGGTAGATCACAAAGTAACCCAAGTTTTGACTTTGTTTATTTCTGTGTCTTTGAAAGGTTACTGTGAAAACAAAAAGCCTTAAATACCTGTTATACCTAGTGTGATATGAAGCCCATGTGCCTATCCTAATATCTATGAAATATTACCAAGCTAATAGAGACACTTGGTATTTCATTGGGTTTGTGTGGCAAAGTTTCAGCAGCAGGGGATCTACAGGGGTGTCTGTTAGAAGCTTCCCCCATGTCCAATGGAACCGATGCCAGTGGGCTCCAAGATGGATACGCCACCAAGGCTGAGCTCATCAGCTGCAGTGGTGGCACCTCTGGGACAATGTGTGTAAGAATGGGGTAAAGTTGTTGCACAACAGCAACTTCAGCCAGGGATAAGAGTGAGGATTTGTGAAAGAAACAGCTCTGAAGACCACAGGCATAGTGAAGGAGAAGGGAGGAGGTGCTCCAGGTGCCAGAGCAGAGATTCCCCTGCAGCCTGTGGTGCAGACCATGGTGAGGTTGGTTGTGCCCCTGCCAGCACATGGAGATCCACAGGGGAGCAAATATCCACCTGCAGCCCATGGAGAACCCCATGTCAGAGGAGGGGGATGCATGAAGGGAGCTGTGATCCCGTGGGAAGCCTGTGCTGGAGCAGGTTGGTGGCAGGACCTGTGACCCTGTGGAGAGAGGAGCCCATTAATGCTGCAGTGGGTTTGCTGTCAGGAACTGTGACTCACAATGGATCCGTTTGTTCCTGAAGTACTGCAGCCCATGGAAGGGACCCACGCTGCAGCAGTTCATGAAGAACTGCAGCTTGTGGGAAGGACTCACATTGGAGAAGTCCATGCAGATTGTCTGCTGTGGGAGGGATCACACAGTGCAGAGTGTGAAGAGTCCTTCTCTGAGGAGGAAGGAGCAGCAGAGACATTGTGTGATGAACTGATTGCAGCCCCCATTCCTTAACCTGCTGCACCACTTGTGGGGAGGAGGTAGAGAGTTTGGGACTGAAGTTGAGCCCAGGAAGAAGGGATGGGTGAGGGAAAATGTTTTAAGATTTGATGTTCTTTCTCATAACCCTGCTCCAACCTGATTGATAATAAATTAAACTGATTTCCCCGTCAGGTCTGTTCTGCCTGTGACTGCAATTGGTGAGTGATCTCTCTGTGTCCTTATCTGAACCCATGAGCCTTTTGTTATATTTTCTTTCCCCTGTCCAGTTGAGGAGCAGAGTGACAGAGCAGCTTTGGTGAGCACCTGGAGTCCAGCCAGGGTCAACCCACCATGGATGCTCAGGATTTCACTGTGCTGAAGCTTCCGTGTCTGTGGTTTTCTTATTTATTGAAACTAGAACAGGATTTTACTGACTTTGATAACTGCTGGTCAGGAGAAAGTGTTCCTGTCTCTTTGTGCAGGCTTTGGTGTGCGCAGAAGACAAACTGCCTTTTACAGACTGTTGTATCAGTACTTTTAGATTGTGGAACTAAGTTTATTTCATTTGTCTTTGCCAAGTCCTAGATGGGGAAAAGAAAAAAGGGGGATTTAATGGCAGGGATTCTAAATGTCCTCTTAATAGGATTGGATTAACAGTTGATGTTCATGGCTAAACTCAGGGCTGAATGCATACTGAAAAAGGATGTTGTCGTAAATGCCAAAACATCTGCTCCAGGCTTTTTGAGGAGTGAATGGTGACTTTGTGTCTCTTCTTG
The DNA here is from genome assembly GCA_036873685.1 of Agapornis canus. Taxonomy (NCBI): domain Eukaryota; kingdom Metazoa; phylum Chordata; class Aves; order Psittaciformes; family Psittacidae; genus Agapornis; species Agapornis canus. Next base: position 10,831 of record JBAFWW010033778.1, on the reverse strand, counting down.
TTGAATCTCATTTTCTCAGTGACTTTGGCTCTTTGTATTTCTTTGCTCCCAGCTCTGACTGCGGATGTTTTATAGTGAGGATGCTACTAAGAGTGATAGGGTTTCTGTAAGGGAAATTTTTCTTTTAAACAATTGATTTTGATCTAAGCACAGTCAGGCTGTGGCACAACTGTGTTGCTTAGGGCAAAGATGTTAATAAAAAGCACAGTCCAATTGCTGCCAGTGCACTCATACCTGGCAGAGTAAAGGGAGATCTTTATAGTCTCGTAATCTGTTGGAGACTGAAAAGTGAGTACTTGGAAATACTTGACAGAATTATTGACACTAAGAGTGGATTAAGGATAACACTTAGTGCATTTTGTAACTTTTCTCTGTAGTAAGTACTGTACAGATACTGAACAGAGGATGCTTGAGTGCTGCATCTATATTGGCAAGGATTAGTGGACAAAAAGAGAAAGCTAAAGACAGTACGTATGTTCCTTGTTAAAGTATTAGTTGTGATCCACTAAGGAACAGCAGGAGCTTACACTTGAAAGATTAAGGAAAGCTTCAGTGGTTTCTGAATCAGAATAAATGCTTTACAGATGATCCAAGTAGACTATCTTTATCAAAAAGTTATCAGATGTGGTGCATGAACATACCTTTTCGTACCTACATGGCTTTTAAAGATCCTTTCCATGCATGTCCTTTCTCTTGCCTTGTAAATGGTAAATCTGTGATCATTGGACCACAGGTCATTGCTATGTAAGAAAATCTTTGATCTATATGATTCTGCAGAAAACTAGATTAAGAATGTTTGTTGTAAATCCAATTGCTACTGTCAGTATGTATTGTATTTGTTTATTTCTCTGCATTACAAAACACTCTTAAGCATGTACTATCCAAATAGCTAAATGTTTTCCTTGTGGAAATACCACTGAATTTTAATTAAAATTGCTCAAGAGAAAATGCAGTGAGTGGGAATTGCTTTACTGTAAGCTAGAGTAACGGGTTTACAAGTGCTGTTGTAATAACAAGTGGCTGAGCAAGATTACTTATGCAGATGAATTTCAGAGAATTGGGTGAGGGAGTGGGAAAGGTGGCACCAGAGGTATAGAAACACCTTTTCTGAGAACAGATAGAAATAACTGAGCTGTTTAACTGACAAACCTGAGGAGACATGGCAGTGATTTTCACATATAAGCAGCTGCCATAAAGACGTATGCAGAAGGTAAATTGCTCTTCATGTTCTTCGGGAATTGTACAGAAAGGAAAGAGTTTTAAGTGTGCAACAAGGGAAACTTAGGCTGAATGTGGGGATTGTAAGGACCCTGAGCGCTGTGATAGATTGCCGGAGGCATATTGCTTGAGGCAGGTTCTCCTCCAATGGTAAGTTTAAAAAGCAAGTTACACTGTAGTCTTGGGAGTATTTGACACGAAGTTTTGCTTTGCTGCGTGGCTTCCAGGAAACAGACGAGGTGGCCTTGTAAGCTGGCATGAGTCAGTTTAGGGGATTTAGTCCATTTAGTAGTTTATGCTGCCTGAGAGGGTCCCAGTGTGTGTGGGAAAGTTGAAAGACATTAAAGCAAAATCTCTTGTATGAGAGTTTTGGCTGGTGTTAATGGGCAGCAAGGAAAACTGTTACCTGGAGAGCAAAGGCTGAGCAGGAGGTGACAATCCCTTTTGGCTGGAGGGCAGTGCCACACTAGATACCATGTTCTAAGTATTCTGCACTGAGGAGGTTGTGGGGTAAATGAAATCTTACATTAGGTGAAATGTTTCACTCTGAAATCTTGTGGTTCACCATCTTACTCTATTTTGAGTGAAAAGTCTTACTACTACTTTAGAATCCATAATGAAGATGTAAATGTCAGCTCAGAAATCCTTCAACTCAGAAGGATTTGTGGCACCCTGCCAGTGTTGTGAAGCCTTGCAAATTGAAAACAACAGAGAAGACTATCATTTGATATAAAGTGTTGTATTTTCATTAGCTGCCAATTTTCACTAATGGGAGAACAGATCTAATAGCCTGAACTGTACTCTCATAGCCTGCAGAGAGGCCATTAATAATTTCATTCATCTAATGCCCAAGGTGCTTTACTATTGATGTTGGACTTCAGTCAGTGCTACAAAATGCTAAAAGTGATGTTTCTATTCTTCATTACTATATCTTTATATCTTTTTTTTTCTTAAACATTATTAATGCTTTGGAATGTGTAGTTATTCATACAAGTGGTTTTGGATTGAGTGATTTTAATATAGTTGGATATCATTGTGAATGCCATTAGGCAGGTCTCTATTTTTCCCCCCCGAAACTAATGAAGTCATTGCATACAGCAACTGTGAAGGGAAAACTGGAACAAAACAACTTGTAAATATGTATTACATTTAGTAAATAACTTGGCCAGAAAAGTGCCTCTTTATTAATCACAAAGTGTTTTACTTAAAAAAGTAGTCTGAGAATGTGTTTTGTCACTTGGCTCTAGTTGTGGACAATTTGTTTGATATTGGTCCTTTCCAACCCTAACTATTCTATGATTCTATGATTACTTAGTTTGCACATTTATTCAGCCTATACCCCTTGAGTATATAACATTATGTGATGAACAGCTTCACTGCCATACAGGTCCTCTTTCAATGTCATATCTCTGTCTGTCCATCATACATTTAAGGGGAACAGTGGTGCATAGAGAATGGGATATGAATCATAAACATTCATGTAATACACATATTATAGAGGAAAAATAACTTGGCAGCAGATTATCAAGATGTGTTCATATTATTAAAACTCAAGTTCTAGTGAAAAGCTGAGTGAGAAAGAAAAAATCTTGTGCAGAAGTGGTAGGTTTTTGATATGCGGCTTTTGATGGGATTGGGGGGCAGTGGGTGGTGAAGACGAGATCCTGCAGCATGGAGGAACGTGTTAGTGTGGTTTAGAGATTGCATCTGAATGAGTTGCTAGGGCTAAGTTGTCACTTCTTAAAAGAGCTATTGCAGGAGGGAGAGGAGTGAGTGGCATTGAAGTGAGCTACAAAGGAACTTTTGGAGAAGTGATGGAGGGACTGAAATAACTCAGATGGAAAGCTTTGGTCACTATGGGAAACTTGGCATTTTTGTGAGTTTAACTCCTGACTTGCATTTCAGGTCCAAACCCACAGTCAATAGGAGTGTGGCAGATAAGTATGGAAAGAGAAGAAACTATCAGACTACTCAGCTCTGCCAAATTGCTGCGAAGCTAGGATTGTTGTCCAGGGAACTGTTGAGTTGTTCGGCTGAAAACAGTTTCAGATGTAATAAAAATCAACATTAAAAAGCATCAAAAGCAAAATTTGGACTGTCTGTAGTGTGTTTTGGTTCATTATTCAGGTGTGTGCTTAGGTAATTTAAGCCTGTAATAGGAAATCTACTTTTCACACAAGACTAGCTCACAACTGCCAGCTTTATAACTTCTAAGGGCTCCAGCAATGTTCATGCACTTCTCTTTTCTCCAAGACACAGACACATTAAAAAGGCTTTTGTGAAATACTTTAAAACACAGGGTCTATTTAATAGAAGTAGAGCACAGAGGTAATAATACCATAAATCATGCTTTTTATTAACTAAAAAGAGATCATACAATGAAAATCGTAGCCAATAGTTTCCCTTTTGTTGGCATGTGTTATTTCTGTAAGGCTGCAACTGTTGATTATCTCTGTAGTAGTGCAGTTGTGCTGCATTGCCTGAAGTACTGTACATCGACAGAATAAGTAGCAGCTCAGAGCTGCTTGTCTTGTGCTTGAAGTGTACCCCTGCTCCTCCTGAGCAGGGATCACAAGAACTGAACTGCTTTTACAGCTCAGGAGCTGCTAAATGGCAAAACAAAAATGGTTTTGTCTCAGCATGGTTTATTTTGTATCCTGCTGACCAGAAAGCAAAAGGTGCAAAGATCACTTTCAATGTTAGGTCAAAGAAAAGGGAAAAAGGAATGTAAGCCAAGTCAAAATATGTCATTTTGGCTCATTTTGCAGTGTTTTTTTCCTTGTTTCGGTATACTCACAGATGTCTCCTGCTCTTCTGTTCAAAGCTGCAATGTAGCATGAACAACTGCTCCCTCTTTCTTCCTTTCTCTTTGGTCATTTCCAAATGTTCCCATTTTGTAAAGAAGAAATGGTGGTGAAAATGTTGTATCTAAGATAGTTAAGTATAAGCCTGGATGCTCATTTTTATTCCTATTGAGTGGGAGTTTTCTAGATTCCATCACTTCATAGTGGCAATAGTGATACTCAGCAATATTTAGTGCTACTTGCATTCAGAGTGCTCAGCTCCAGAGTATATGAACTGGAAGGTTTTGTATTAGGTGTGCAAGAACAAGAGGCTGGTGATGTTAATTGCTTGTTCTTGTGCTATTCATGCATGCTCAGATAATCCTTTCCCTTTCCTCTTAGGTTTAGTACAGCTCAAATAATGTCACAGGAAGGAAATTGTTTACCCAGAGAGAGTTCAAATCCCAGGGATTGAGAAAGCAGCAGAGGTATAATTTAGATACTAAGGAAACTAACATTAGGTTTAGAACTCCAGGCTATCCTCTCATTTTCAGCACTGAGAAAAGATTGGTGGTTCACTATTTCATATTGGGTATTTTAAGAACGTTTGAATATCATTTATATATTATTTCATAAGATGCAGGATTTATTCTCAATCTCCTGTTGTGAATCTATATTGTTGTTAGCTGTGGATTTGAGCTTTTAACTGAGCCCAGTCTCCCCAGCTGTTGCCTCCTTGCTGATTCACTTAATTCATATTGTATCTTGAATGTGGACCAAACAAGGAAGAGAAAATTTGAGCAGAGGGGTTGTGTCTGGTTTCAACCTCTTTCTGTGCTTATATATATCAGTGTGGGTACATGTGGCTCAAGTCACACGCTGTAGCAGACTTGAGCTTAATTACAGGCATAGCTGATGAAGCCTCTATAAATACAGCCCCAAATGCTTTATCAGAGAAGGGTACAATGGCTCAATAGCCATTCAGTGGCACTAACTGGCATAGGCTCCATCATCTAGTTAGACATGTTCTGGTTGTGGAACCTGTACCATATTGTGGTTGGCTTTGTTATCCTCAGAGTACCTTTGCTATTCCAGCAATAGCTCACCTTGACTGGGGTGCAATACTAGCTGAAAGGAGAAGAACAGAGAAGATGCCCAGAAGTCATACCCCATAGCTGTTAAATCAGTGGACATGAGGCAAATCCGGGAAACCTGCTAGTAAGACTGAACTAAAATACTGGAAGGTGGCTTCTTGCAGCACGTCTGGGGAATATGACAGCCATGGTAATGTGTTTATTTTTAAAACTGCATCAGAGTTTATTTTCAATCCCTTCTTAATCAAAATGATTTCTCATCTATCTGAAGGGCTGATGTGGGCATATGTGCTAATTGAATGTCACACTGCAATTGCTAGCTAATTTAAAACAATCACAAATATTCTCCATTAAGTGATACTGACTCATCTGAAGCCCAGCTATCCTTGAGAACCAGTTCTCTGCTTGTCTTCCTCCCAGAATATTGTCCTTTGTCCTTATGGGCCCAGGATTTAATTCCATTGACCTTGTGCTCCTCCCTATGTAGAAGTTTACCTACAGAGCTAAAAGGGGGGTGTTGTGGTTTAAACCCAGCCACACTGTTCGTTCACTCACTCAACCCTCCCTTTCTTGTCCTTCCCCTGCTCCCAGATGGATGGGGAGGAGAATCAAGAGAATGCAACTCCCACAGGTTGAGATAAGAACAGTTCAGTAACTAAGGTATAACA
>JBAFWW010033773.1:0-53614 GCA_036873685.1 Agapornis canus | reverse complement strand
CTGGCAACATGCTCAGAGAATGCCCAAAGGCTTGGTGCGTAGGGGAGGGAGCCCTGTCCCTCCTCAGAGGTGCTGGGCTGGTGGTCCATGTGTGATGTCCTCCATTCCCAGCTGGGCTTACAGGATAGACACCGCTTCCCAGCGGGACTTCTGTCCAGGGCATGTGTCCTTGGATGGTTTGACAGCTTCTTTAGGAATCAGCTCCCACACCCAACAGCAGAAGTTTTTAGGTCTAAACCCCCGGCCACCCTTAGTCTGGGGAAAAAAGCCCCTGATGAGGAAACTTGCAGGTCCCCAGACAGTTTTTCCTCAGCTGTTGTTTTTCTTTAATTTTCTGTTGGTGTAAATCTTAATTTATGGGTCTCTTAAGCAATACAGTGTTTTCCAGGTCCATATTTCAAGCTCAGAATTGCTTAAGGCCAACACCAAAATTAAAATTACATCCCGTATTGGAAACAGGAGAACAAGAAAGCTGCAAAAGCAGATAAGTGATGTGATCCCTTTGAAACAAATGCCAGAACCTCACCGGTTCCAGGAAGAGAAGTCTTGAATAACATGGGCTGAAATAATACAGGTTGCTTTCACAATCTTTCATTAAAATACTTTAAAATACATTGAATTTCACCAAAATAATTTCATTAACCTGGGTGCCATGTTTCTGGGTAATTCAGATGGACACGTGCAAGGTATGTACTAAGAAGCTGTGTTCTGCTTTCATGTAAGTATTTGAGTAGATGTCGGTGGGATGCTTAAGAATAAGTGTGTGTTTGTAGGCACCGGTAAGTTCAGTGCCGCCTGCTTTTGAATGTTCCAAACACAGGTCAACGTGTTCTTTTTTTGCTAGTTATACACAAGTCAAAAGGTTTTCTTTTTGTGTCTCAAAGGGTATAGATTTAAAGGTCCTGAGTGTGGAAATTAAATGCATTAAACTTGCAACTGCTCCCAACCTACATAACAACCAAAATAATTGTTTTCTTAATGCAGATTTGTCTCAATGTGCCTTTTATTGCCAGCCGACCATTTCTCCAAGTCTCAGCTTTCTCCAAGTTTCCCAATTTTCTCTAAAACTTTCCTTCCACTAACTCAGAACACAGCATGTTTCTGTGCTGTTCAAAGCTGACTTTAGGGATTGCTTAATTCAGATAGAAAATTGCACAGGACTTGTGTCCCTCTTGCCTTGGGATGTGCAGTGACATTTTTTGCAGATTATGCTGTGCTTGGGCAGAAAGGAGTCTGCTGCAGCACTCACCATGCCAGACTACCGTGGCTCAGTGTGTTCCTCTCCCTCCCTGGGTAGAAGAAGGAGGTTTCTTCCACATCTACCACATCTTGCCCTGAAAGAGCAGGGTTGGCCAAGCCTTTCTACAGGTGCTGCTCAAAAGAAATAATTATTCTTACCTGGCTCTGACACCCCATGTCAGTAGCCAGTCAAGCAGTAACTCACTGCAAGTGCAGGGCAGAGTGAAATGACTTCTTAATAGGGCTGATCATGAGGAAGCCTTTGCTGCTAGCCTGAGCGTGTGAAAAACTGATCACCTGAGAGTACAAACCCCCATAGACAGAAAATAGGCAAGGTGATGAAAGAGCACAGGTTTTTGGAGCAGACTGTCATCAGGAAATGGCATCCCACATTAAAAAAAAACTAAAACGTTAAGGACATCAACATTCTATGAAAAACCCAAGCAGTTGAGCTGATTGTGTCTGAAACAAAGAGCAACCTGTTTATCTTGATACAGAGCCTAAGTTTGGAATGATTTTCAGTGAACTGCCTCCCAGGAACCACAATGTGCAGCTTATCCCCTTTGATTTGGTTGTCTGTGGCAGCAGTTGATGGAATCAGGGACTGCAGACTATGGGAAAGATTGTGTCATGGTGTTGTTGAGATCAGACAAGATGCTTTCCTGGCATATTTGGGATTATGCTTTGTTATCTTTAGAGCACGTCACAGCAGATGATAGCCTACAGGCCAGGAGCTACCGTTACCCTCCTCCCTTCCCCCAACCGTGCTTCATTGCTGGCATAAATAGCAGAAGGAGAACTGGGAAGAAACCTGTATATATCTATTAGCATCCTTGTTGCTACTTTAAATCAAAAGCAGTGATTCCGGAATCATTGCCACTGTGTTGAGTTCTACCTTATCAAAGTTGCTGGTGAGCAGGTGGAGGTGGGTAGGTTCACAAAAGGAGACTTGGCCCCTGGGGGGTTTCTTATGTCCCATGCCATCCAAATTAACTGACCTCATCTGCAGTGCATCTGAGATGGGGGAAAGTGTATCTAACATAAGACGCACTCAGGAGAGGTGTAGTGCAGTGCTGAGGATTCCCCCTCTTCCTGCTGGACCTCTGCATATTGAGAAGGGTGGGACAGTCCAGTGACACAGCCACCAAATTGCCTCCCTGGATTCTGCCCAGGGAGACTTACTTCCTGGGGAATCTGTTTTCTACCATGTATTGTGTACCCTTCATAAATTGAGCAACTGAGCTCAAGTTTTATTGACCTGTTCTTGCACAGGGTACTTAATTTTTGTTAAACAGAAATAAAACCCTGCTCAGCTGGAGGGTTATACCTGTGGATTATTAGAACATTGCAAAGGGCATGTTTATGAAGATTGTGGGCAATTCCAGGTGGGTCCAAGCAGTAGCAAGTGCATACATACACAGGTGGAACATGCAGCCTTAAGATCATAAACATTCATACTGAGAATGTCAGCAGTGCCTGTTTTCACCTGCTTTTTGAAAGCCCGACCATATCTTGTGAATATTTTACTTTCCTACATGAGCAAAGTCAGAAAGACGCTGTGATACTTACTGTCACCATCCAAGAGAGCCTTGAGCTGGTTTAGATTGAACACACTGTAGTGTATAGTGTGTAAAGGTGCTATAGGTCCAGCTGCTGGTCTTTCAGTCCCGTGTAAGAGGCAGTGTTGCTGAGGTTGTTGTCCGTGCTGATGTCAGGAGGTCTCTAGACCATGAGCTGCTTTTTCTGAAGCTTTCACAGCCCAGAACAAAAGGATTCTGCATACAGATCTGATGATGTCTTTCACTATGATTGGAGAACATCAGCCCAGTGTTTCTTCTCTGAGAGCCTGTAACTAAGCAGGGATTAACTCAGGGGTCTGATTCTCAGCAAGAGCTCAAGTTGTTGATTCTCCCTAGATTTCCCCCAGGAGGCTAACTCCTGTCTTCTCCAGGGGTGCTGATCCTGCTGAACACCACTCTCTTAGCCTCACTAGCCCCTGATAGAGGTAGCCATCATCCTCACACAATTTAGCACCACCCAGGATCTCTTGCACACAGCAGCTCTTCTGCTTTCAAGCAATCCAAAGTTGGCTGTGTTTCTCCAAGACGCAAAACACCTTGAATTGTTTATGGAAAAGAAAGAGCCTGATACTTTTTTATCAAGCTTAGGCATCCCCATAAATGGGTTTGACCTATCTTTGAATTTAGATGTTCCCCAAACTTTAGCAATGACTCATGTAAGTGGCTCCCACGGTGGCAACGGTGCAAACAAGAACTCCACAATAAGCGTCTCTTGTAAAGTCCTGTGTGTGATATAGGGACACTCACACACAGCAAAGAGGAAGAATTCTTGTTTGTGAGTTTTTGCACACATGGGTCTGATTCATTGTGTTTTTCCAGACCCAATGGAGGAGCCACAGAAAAGTAGAGAAAACTTGAAAAATTACCAGCTGTTAGTTAACCAGAGGATGGTCCCTATTGATGGGTGATAGATTTGGGTATCATGGAAGATGCAGGGAGATGTATGAGTGGGAAGACTAGGTTGCTCTGGGTAGCTGGCGCTGAAGAAGAAGCCAAGTAGTCAGATTACTATTCATTTATCCTCCTGTAATCTTTTTGGGGACCAGACTTTGTCTTTATTATCTGTGTGAAATATTGAAGGCATTGCTGCCCAATAGCCTCTGGGAAGGAAAAGATACTTCTAACTTCTCTGTCTCCCTGGAAGAATATTTTTTTTCTGCTGCATAAGGAGGTTTTACACTTTGGCCATCTCCCAGCCCCCTTGATTGCTGTACAAAACTGTGGAAGAGGTCTTTGTCATCCTCCCTCTCAGGCTCTGCTTTTTCAGTCTTCCTCTTTATTAGCAACTCTTAACTAATAATCTGTGTTAATAAAAATTAAGCATTACTAAAGACCCAGCTTCCCAGAACATTCCCAAGCAGTGTCAATATAAAATCAATTTATTCCTCTCTTGTCTCCATAATCCTAAAATGGAGCTATGTTAGTAACTGCTTTCACTCACTGCAGTTTCCTCTTGGTTGTTGAAGCTGATAGCTGCAGTGAGACTTTGGCAAACCTACCTGCAGGCCTGGGAAGATGACACACTTGTGCCATTGTTTGGTATTTCTTTCACTTGTAGAAGAACAGCAACATTTTGCTCCTGAGGAACCTCTAATACTGCAGAAATTTGTAAGTAAGCCTCAACACCCACCAAGGAGAAGTCAGCTTTCACTGCTGGAGGATTTTTCAAGCCCTTTCTCCTGGTTAAACTCTGAGTTTCTTTTGTTTAAGTAAAAGTGGTGCTTCTAAGGAGTGTAATCTGAAGTGATAACGTGCTTCCTAACAAAACATACATTGAGGTGCAAGATATGAGACAACTAGAAAATGTGAGATAGCTGGTTCTAGCATGTAATGCATTTGAATTTGCAGGAGTGAGAGGGAACTCAGCAGTGAAGTGTTCCTGGGTCTAACCAGAAGTATTCGGAGTTAAATTTGTGCTAATGAGATGGGTAACCATGGGACAGTAAACAACACCTCTTCCATCTTTCCATGGTTCCCCCACACAGTGTTGTTCATAAACAGACCTGGATAGCTGATTCACCCAAGATGTCTTTCTAAACTGTTTGCTGCACTGAAGTCAAGAACATCTGTTGTTTCCCTACACCAATATCCAGCAGAGGAAATGATTAGATAAATATTCCCCTCATTTGAACAGGAATAAAGACATTGTAGGAGAACACTGGGAGAAAGGATCAGTGTTGTCTGCTCTGAGAATAAATACCAGGCTTCCACATTGTTTCCATAAATGCCTCCAGCTCTGCTTCAACATTAATGGACCAGCAGGAGCCCATTACTCTATGATAACACTCCCTTGCTCTCTTAATGAGACCAATATGGCAACAACCCTCTGATTTTTGGCGTAGACGCTGCATAATGATATTGCAGTGTCTTCCAATGGTATTACTGAAGGCCAGCTTTGGTGGCTCCATATCTTCCAGGGAAGATTTGCCACAGACAGCAGGGCATATGGGACCCTGCCTGTGAGGGGCACATGGATGGCTGATGGCCCAAAATGTTAACTGCCCTGAGAAACACCTCATTATAGGTGCCCCACGCCAGCAGAACAGTTCAGCTGCAGTGATTGCTGAACGGCAAATTGACTGCTCACTTCACTGGCTGCCATAAAGCACATTGTGCTAGCAGGGCACTGAGATGTGGGGACAAGGAGTGCCATAGGAAATCAGTAATGAGGAAACATGAGGAAATTAATAATGCTGCATTCTGAGCAGGGTTTGAATAGCATGCAGTAATTGAGGCCTGGGGCCACACTCTGCACAATGAGGAAAAAACAAAATAAGGAATAGCTGCTCATTTAGGCTCCAGATTCAGCCGGTCTAAATTCCACCTAAGTCTTTGTGCCAGGCGTTTCTTACTGGCAGGCTCTGGGTCTTCAGGGATGCTGAGCCAATGGGAAACCCTAGGTGGAATTTAGTTTAGAGCTAAATCTGTCTACCACTGAGCAACATCTACCTTGAGCAACTGGTGAGGCAGACCTGCTCTGGAAAGTAGCTTGTGATCTTGTAATGCAAGAAATGGGCCAAATGACGGCGGCATGGGCAACCTTAATTCTTCTGGCACATCCAGTTTGTTAGCACACACTGTTGTGTGTGTGATTTTGCAATATTAATGTTTTTACTTTTTTTTTTTCCTTTTTGTTCTTGAATGGGAGTCATAATACCATCCATTTGTGGAGAAATGGTACAGCTAAACTTAAAAAAGAAGTATTTGCTTCTGAACTCCTTTAAAGTTTCCTTAGAGTAAGTTACCTAAACCCTTTGTAGCATGGTTAAGGTACTTTACAAGAACCAGTGCAGTCAAGGCTATGAATAAATCTGTAAGTAATTAAGATATAGTAGAGTGTTTACACCAGTTAATACTTCTGGATGCTGGCATCCCATGAGCAAAGACACAGTCATTGTCAGTTGCATCCATGATTTTATCCTCAGAAGTCTGATTGCCAAAGTGTTTCTATAGATAAAATCTTCTACACTGCTTTTACAATCCATTGTCTTACCCAATAGGCGGTAATGACTCAGGGGAGGGCACCTGACCTACCAGCTGAATTAGGAGTGTAGATCTGCCTCCAGAGGGAAGGAGAGAGAGTGAGCCTAGAAACCTATTTAAAGTACTAAATCACCCCTGTGTTCAGAGACTGTGCAGTTGAGGAGGCAGGTGGGATGAAGCTGGGACTGGAAGTGTTTGAATGGTCATTCCCCAGAAGGGAACTGGACTGTGCCACAGGACATATCACAATAGTGGCAGCTCTGGCCTTCAGTGGCAGAAGTAATTCTCAAAGGTAAGTCACTGTTTAATGTGACTTAAAGCTTCTCAACTAGTGACACCTACAGTGACTACTCCCTGTGTCTCTGAGCCTCCTATACACTGCCTCTCCTTTGCAGATACTACTTACATTGTTTTCACTCTCCCAGCTTGTCCCAGGTCTACATTTTCTTTACACCCTCCCCTCCCACCCTTTTCTCCAGTTTTGTCTTCTTCTAATAGCTAGACATACCTGTTTGAAGAAAGCACTTCCCCCCATGTATCTCAAGCTGTCATACTTCGGGTGAGAGGAGCTTCCTTGACTGCCTTGTGAAACCGTAGGTTGGGCAGAGCCTCTGACACCCTAACAAGTGCCCTGCCAAGTAGTGCTGACTGAATTCACTCACTCCTTCCCTTTGGAAGAGTCTGGTTTGACTCTCAGCAATCAGATTACCATGCACAGGAAATGAGTGGTAGCATCTTCATCTGGGCCCAAGTTTTCGATAACCAAGAGAAGTTTTACAGTATGACTATGAAGACAGACCCAATGCATTCAAGGCATCCAGAGGGGTGCACTTGATGTTCTCAAGAGCAGTCCAGAGCACTCTTACATGGTCAGCTGCCTTCTTGGTTATAGTAGAAGCATGACGTGCAAAAAGACTGCAGAATGAAGATGTATCAAGGCACGTGAGATCTGTCTCAGTTCTTGGGTCTGCCTGCTTTATGGTGACTCAAAAGCTGTGGGTTGCTAGAATTTCCTGTAGCCCAATAAACATGACAAGGAGAGTTCTTCAGCGAGTCATTCTGAACTTTCTTTGACTCAGTTTCCCTCTGTTGCTGTGTTATGTCTTCTGCATCATTCCAGCTCACTCCTCAGTTTTGGCCTTCACAGCTCTCCAGCTGCTGTGAGTGTTTATCACAGCAGTTTTGTTAGTGCTAGCTAGCATGTCTGCTCTGTGTGTGCTCATTACTGCAGCCTTCAGTGCAGCTGCTGTGAAAGGGGTACAGGCACAAGGCCCTTCCAGGACTGCAGGGCACCAGACTGCTATCAAACTCACTAACTCATAAGCACCAGTGTTCCATAGAAGGTCTTTTCAGGCATCTGTGAAGCACTCCTGCACAGTCCATGTGAATATGGAATGTACTTACCCAGGTTTTTTGTCCCACAGTGTTCTGAGGTCACACTGAAAACAGGACCCTGAAGAATAGAAGTTTAGTGTTCTGGGCAGATGGTTACCCGTGGTCAAGGCCCCATTGCATTGGAAGCACCTGAAGCAGGCAGCTTCAGTAGTTCAAGATGTCACACAGGAAATGTAAATACTAAAAAGAAATATTTAACTATTTGTATTTCATTTCAGGCAAAGGCTGGGTTACGAATGTTTTTTGGGAGTGGAGAACGGTTTTAGTGCTGCCATGTTAAAACATGGCTTGTACCAGTTCAGTGCTAATTAATTTTGCTTATTTCAATAGCTTATGCCAAACTTGTTTTAACTTTGCTAGTATAAAACCCATTTATTTAGCCATCAGGAGCAGCCTCTGTACTGCAGGAGGGTTTATTCAGTAGCACACCTTTTGTCCCAGACATTTGGTGCACAAGAAAAAGCAGCACACGAAGGAAAGGAGTCTGGTTTCTGCAGCTCTGTATGGTCCTGCCCATCAGCTGCACAGGGATGACCAGTTACCATGTGCATTGAGGGCTGTTGGAAATTGCAAAATATCTGCTACCACAGCCTGCATTATTACTCTGACCCAGTCTTGAACTAGGTCTTCATGAGGGTGTTTTCTGTTTTCACTTCACGGTTAACACAGACTAAAGACCACATACACCATGTTATATGGCTTGATAGACAGGTGGTCATGTTGCAATCTCTAGTGAGTCTGTTGCTTTAGACACCTTTTCCAGACCCTAACTCTGACAGGGCATGTAGTGTACTATTAGGTGTAATGTGAGGGGAAGAATCAAGCTTTTATTGTTGTATGAAAGTGACTGCATGGCACTACTTACAGCAAATTTAAATGTGAGTGGATGCAAGAGTGACATAGACAATGAAGAACATATTGCCTATGGTGTGAATAAGTACTTTTTCCTGAAATTCTGGAGCAAAGGAAAACTGTCCAGCACATCATACAGCATTCAAGTCACAGTGTCGAAGCTGTGAGTCCATTATCTCCATGTCAATAGACAACGGAGTGAGCACAGACCCATGACTTTGTTCCAGGAGTAAGCCATTTGTAGGGGGCAGCAAGCTTATTCAGACGCCAGCTTCCAACAGTGGCAGGGAAAGGATAAAAAATAGGCTGTGAAGAAGGTCCAGCTTCTTTCTTCAGACACACGTACCCTGTCTTGGCAGGTCTTATCAATGTCCTATCTCACAGCCTTGCTGTCTATTTTTTCTTGGAGCTGTGTAGGGAATCCACAGGAACCAGATTAAGGAAAGGACACGAGATGCAAATGGGACGGTGCTTTGCCTGCTGGATCTTTGGCTAAGAGAATCTGCAATCAGTGGAGCTGTACCAGTTAACAAGAGAAGATGGGTCAGGCATGTTGACGCTGACTTCAATGGTAGTGCTATTTTTTTGCAGTGCAGGACTGGAGATGAGGAGTTGCTGTTCCTCTCCTACACCCCGCAGGAATCCTGCAGGTTCTGCCAAACTTAGCCCTGTTTCATGACAGACCTCCCTTCTCTCTTGGTGGGTTGGCAGTGTATGAAAGCTGGTGCCAGAGTGAAGCTTGTGATATATTGTTTCCACACCCTACTTTTTCAATGAGGTAACAGGAGTGAGGATGAGTGTGAGGTGGTTATGTACATGGGACTATACAGAGACAAATATATTGTTTTGGTGGATTTGTTAATGCTAATTTGGGACTGAGTGATGTATGTAAAATAAATTACATTGTAAGAGATAAGTTTCAAAGAGATCTGAGTGGAGCTTACAGTACAATTTCTAGTGGGTAGTGTTAGATCCAGTTCATGGGTGTGAGCTTCTTGATAGCTGAATCTTCCAACAGCAGTATTCTGTAGAGCTGAAGTTGAACACTAATGAGGTCTGGGGGAGCAGAAGTCTGAGTCGAGATTTGTCCTTGCTTCACAGGGTGTCTTCCTACAAAGTGCTTGTTCCTAACAATTTCTCCTTCTTTTCAGAAGGATATTCAGGGGAAATGCACACTGGGGTACCTCCAGGCCCTACTAGTGGATGTTGCTTCACATTGCAGTCTGTGGATATCAGTTGTGTACCCCTAGTAAGTCGCTTTCTGTCAGATCTGGGTTGAAAACAGGCTGGAGCTGCAGGTCCTAAGCAGAATTAAAAGCTACATACAGGATGTGTCAGGCATGGGTTGTCTTGCCTTGCTTTCCCTCCCCTCCCCTTCCCTTGAAGGCTAACTTTGAAAGCTGGAATTCAGTTTTCTGTTTCCTCAAAGTGGAAGCATGTTTTATGCAGTGGCCTTTTTTGTTAGTTTGCTACTGTATCTAATTATAAGCCTTGAAAATAAGGCATCCTGCTAAATCAAATGCTTTGGCAGTGCCCTTCTGAAATTGCTATAGCCAAGTTGGAATTTCTAGCCTATTACAGTGCAGTTGGCCAAACAGATGGTCTCTGCTTTCCTTCCCCTAGCTTTCTGCTTTACATTTTCTTTTTTTCCTGGTTCTTTTAACACAAGGTGCCAAAAAGCTTCTTGATGCATATGTGCTGTCTTAGAGAAAGCAGTCAACCCCCTTCCCTATATCTGTATGTGCTGCAGGACTTCTTGACATTACAGGTATGCTTTGTTTACATCTGGAGTATTTTTTACTCCTTTCCTACTGAGGTGTTATTTTACCTCAGATTAGCAATTCTACAACTTGGGGAAACTGGCATAGGGTAAGACCACACTTTTTTGTTGTTGTTCATTTGTTTTGTTTTGTTTGTTTTTTTTTTTTACCCTAAATTTACTTTCTGAGATCATTTGTAGGATAGGTTTTCACAAGATGAAGGCCCTTTACCTGATGAAAAGGACACACCGTACAAGTCTGATAATTTTTCGAGAACAGATAGTTCAGCCTTAGTTAAATGTATTTCCTTGGCAAAGCAAATATAGCCTTTATTGAAAACCAATCATCATGCCAAGTTTCAGTTGTTAAATATGAGTTTGGATTGTTCAGGGATAAAAGAAAGTAATACTTTTTCTTGGCATGAGAGGATATCGGAAACATCCATGCTAAATGTAATCAGACATGAAACAAAGAGAGGGGGAAAATGAGCCTTCAGAAAAAAATAAACTTCTCTCAACTCAAAGAAGAAACACAGCACGTTCCGGCATCAAAGGATTAGTAGTTCAAAGTTTGGTATTAATTAAACATAGTAGAAATGCTAATTGCAGGTGAAAAGTCTGTGCTCTTTTTAGCTCTGCCATAAACAGACTGGTGAATGATATGGTTAGTTAGACCAGAGCACTAGTAAAATCAATGTATTTAATTGGTAGCTGGAGTGATGTAACTCACTGTGTCAAAGAACCTTTTCCCTATTTGCAAGCTGGTGGTTCCATATCAGGGTGTTAGCAAATGTAAGGGAAGCAAGCCTTTTTCCCTTCAATAGCCAGAATGCTGCCTGAGCCTGGGGAGCTCTGAAAGGAGCGTGTGGACACCTGCCCTCTGCTTCGTGTCTCGGTTTGTGTCCCAGGCTTTGGAGTCCCCTAGCAGAAGCAACCCGCAAGCATCCATCATCCTGTGTGAGAAGATGGGCAGCCCAGCAGGACCATGATCATCCCAGACCCACCACAGGAGTAAGAAAGGCAACTCGCATAATTTGTTTCTCTGGCATTTAAGCTGAACTTCTCACTTCCTCATGTTTACTTGCTGTGCCTTTGTTTTCCAGTCTGGAAAAGCTGTTTCCAAGTCTTTTGGTGCCTATTTGTGCAGTGTAGGGATCAAATAAAAAATGAAGCCCCAAGTGCAGTTTTGCACCCTGAAAGTCTGTGGTAGGCCACAGCAGATACAAAGCAAAACTGTCAAAAGTCTCCTTTGATCCAGTTTACCCAGCATTTCTTGTGATTTCTTTACCTTGCACAAAATGGGACAGCTACAAAGCCTTATACCTTGCATTAAAGGGAGGGTTTGCTTACTCTTTGTGTTTAACTTAGTTGTGACTGGGAGTTTGTATCAGGCTGGGCTCCTCAGACACATGAACCATTGGTTTTGGCATGTCATGAACCATTGGTTTTGGCAGTGCAGGTTTCACCCAGAGGTTACCTCAGTTGCCAGGCAAATGTCTGGAACTGCTTTTGCCTCCTCGTGGACGAATGTGTTTGGCGTTGCTGCTTGTGTGTGGGCAGCGGTGCTGTTAAGGACTGACCTCGCCATCATGGGTGGATGGATGTGTGCCCCTTGACCCCAGCACAGACCTGCAGTATGGACACAGGGCTTCTGGTTATCTCGTTCTTATTTTGGCTTCTGCATATGGCTTTCCTTCCTGTGGTAAACACAGGAACCACAGGTGAGGGGTGAGCCAATCTTGCCCTGCTACACAGTCAGGAGGCAGCCAGGGCTGCTCCGAGGGCCCAGGAAGCTGTTTAAATACAGACATCATGCCATAGACATAGATTTTGCTGAATTGCATAGTCAATCTATATGGCCACTCATGGCCTGGAGATCTGGAGAACCTGGTTGAGGTTTCCCTTGGAAGTTAAAAACATGACCTGGTGTCTTCAAACGAGTAGGAGTGAGATGCTGAGGTGGAAAAGGAGTTGTTTTCCTCACCCTTACAAATGCCAGCCAGACTTCATTTTCTAATATCACCAGATTCCTCCTGCTAGAAGTGAGTATTTTGCTGCTTGGCATAGCAATGTTCCTATCTGGTATCTAGTGAACCATCATTGAAAAAACCAAAGAGTAATAGTTTGGTGAAAGTGCAGAGTCGATAGTGCTGAGTAATGTATTTGCATACTGGCATATGTGCTATGAAAGCAAACAAAATTATGTCAAACTCATCCTGGCTAAAGTTATGCAACCAGAGGGAGGCGGGGTTGCAGGGGGGTGGATGTAATACACTGGCTGATGAAGCCTGGGGGACAAAATGTCCTAGTGGAAATTGTATGTAGCACAAAAGAATGTAACATAAGAACCCAGCAGAACAGCACTGATTCAAGGCGGCTTATATACACACGCAACTGTTTTTCTGTTAGTTTTAGGAACGCACAGGACGACAAAAGAAAAAAGAAACGAGTATCTGCAAGACAGATTAGCTGTCTCATTTATATTGAGGTCTCAGTTGCTTTTTGGTCCTGATTCAGAAAAGCCCCTGCAGGACACACTAGGGCGTGAGTATGCTTCAGTGCATTTGATGGATAAAAGCCAGTCTGTATTTTAAGCTGTAGGACTGAGCAAATGGCCAGGTCCTGTGTTCAAAAGATGATCTCCCCTCCCCAACACATCATGGGTTGTAAAGTTGCAGGACTACAGGGATGTTTGGATTTGAGCCCAACCTTCACATTTGAGTTTTGACTTTTAACAGTTAATTTTAAGCACTTGTTTTGAATGATACCAGATTTTTAGGCAGCTTTGCTCTGGAGTATCTGCAGAAACTTTGTGTAATTCATTTCTCTCTCATTATTATAAGCTTGCTGCTAATTTTGCTACAGAGAAATTAATGTGTTTCTTGCAATAACCAAAGTCTGAAGATCAAACCTTTACTTCTAAAGACCTTTTCATTCGTAGTTGCAGATAATAGCAGACAAAACTCTCTTCCTCCATGCTGATAGTTCACATCCCCAAGTCTAAGGTGTAAATATTAGAGCAGGGAGTCTGAGAACAATTTGTCTTCCAAGAAAATATAAGGTGTATCAAAAATTGTGGAGGGCTGGAGCAATGACACTACATCACAACACGGTGATGTGAACATTTTTGTGCTGTTTGGTTCATGTGCTGCATCACTTAAGGAAGTCACATCTTCAAACATAATTACAATGCCAGGAAGGGAAGTTTTAGAACACACCTTGGGCTGCACAGTGAGTATTAATCTACCTCCAGGAGCAATGAGCACAAGAAACTTGTTGCTAAGTTTACTGATGTCACCAAATGCTCCTGCATAGTTAATTTGAGAATGTCTTTTGCATGTAATTGGCATGGGGCTCAGAATCTTCCTGGTCTAAATCTGTACCCAGAAGCTCTGCAGAGACTCTGAGCCCACTTCTGGAGTTGTGGTATAAACTGTTGTTCCTGTGGCTATATAACCATGTCTGTGCTGGATCAGGCCAAGGGAAAAAAGCTGAGCTGGACTACATTCCAGGGGCAGGGATTTGCACCTTCCACACTGGGCTAGGCAGATTCTGGGGGCTTGCAGTCAACACCAGAGAGAGAGATGCATCCTGACACTGATGTAGAGTAAGGACTTCTCAGTGACTTCTCAGGGGAGACCAGAATGCGTCAGCACCTAAGGTCACACAGAAGGAGAATTAAGCTGAAGACTGTGGGATCCTTCCAAACTGGAGGAACCCCAGGGTGAACAAAAGCACTTCAGCATGAGGAAATTTAGCTGCAGCAAAGATCATCAGAAGGGTAGCTGAAAGCACTCATTCTCAATAGCCAGCTTTACAGGAATGTACCAAAGAAAGAGGCAGCAACTCTGAGGAATGATACTAGGGTGGCCTATAAGTTGTGTTGTGAAGTCTCATTATGACCACATTCTCTTCCTGGGACTAAGTTTTACCTTATTGGAGTGACTGGTGAGCCTTCAGCACTGGGTCCCCAGTAGCACCCTCCTGACATTCAGTCATCTGGCACATGAAGCTTGAAGCCTGAAGGAAAGACAGATATCTTCACCTTCTACTCCAACTACTGGTGCCCAGATCCTCATGCTTGTCTGGGGGCCCAGCAGTGGTCCTTTGTGAAATGCTCAGCACCCAACCCTGTTGGCCTGGCCTTCAGCTTTCTCTGCCCATCAAATATCCCATTGTCCTCTGCCCTTGCATTCTCATAGGGCAGCACAGAAATTATGAGAAACAGTCCAACTTTGATGGAAGAACGTGCCTAGAAAATGATGAAAGAATAAGAAAGGTGCTCTGCTTGAGTGTAACATTTTTCATTAGGATTTCTTTGCAAATTCTTGCTAGTTTCTGAGAATGTTTTGGATAGAGACTGAAACCATTTTTTAATAAGCTTTGTGAAAGTTTTGATTACATGAAAACTGAAGTCTGCAGCTGGATATTAACTGTGAAATAGTCTCCAAGAGACCAGGATTTCTTTAGCAAACATAAGATACCTCTGCATATTTCAGTGGTGACAAATGTGTTTCTATTTGCTGATATAAATTTAAGCAGTTTGCATTTGGGGATGCTGAGCTGCCCTTCTACTGTGCCTGTTCTGTGCCTGCATCTGCACAGCTAGTTGTTGATGGTAGTTTAGGTGGCAATGCTTATGTCAGTATCACAAATGCCAACTCACATTAGCCTGTGACCAGATTTCCCCTTATGACATGTCCCTGCCACCTGTCCCTCTGTCACCCAGTAGCCATACAAGCTGCCTGTGCATTAAGCAGGTAGGCATCTATCTTCCTAAAATCCCTCTGGGGTGAAAAAACCGCTTCCCTCTCTACCCATTCCTTACCCAGTGGGAAATGGGGAACAGATCCTCACAGATGCTTAAGCATCTAAATCACAATTGCTTTAGGGGTAGTGAAGACATCTGAGTTGCTCATTAACCATGGTCAATGTCTTTGTCCAGCTTCTGGAAGAAGCAGGAACTGAACTCAAATCTCCCCAGTCTTTTTACATGTCCTGGAACAAGGAACAACCTATCTGCCTTTTTCTTTTTTTGTTTTCCCTCCTCTCTCCTGACACAGCACCCTCATTTACACTTCCCCCAGCTGGTTTCTTTTCCTAACCCAGCGGCCTTCTTTGACTGCATCTGACTATTTCCTGGTTGTTTCTCGTTCACCATTTATTCGGTTTTGTTTCGCTTTCTTTTTGTCTTTTGCCAGTTTGCTTTTTTTTTCTTTTTTTGGTCCACTTTTACACTGGACCAGCCAACCTGATCTCCAAAGGGGAAACCATGAAATAAGCAGGTCTGTGCTGGGCCTCTTTGTCTTTTACAGACAAGATTTTCATATCCAGCTGTAACAACTTTCAGTGCACAGGGCAATGTTGTTGCCTTTATGTGTTATTGTGGTCAGCAAACCACAGTTACTTAAGTAAAAACTTATGACTTTCTTAGAAAGACCCTTAAGGACATACTATCAGTCACATGCTTAAGTCATGTTGACTTGGTATGTCAATGTGTTTTGGTTGAGAATAGTGCTTTTCTCACATGGGAAAAAGGATTCTTAATCTTTACACTTATGTGCTGCAGATTTGTAGACTCAAACAGAAGTTTAAAGGCTGGAAGAGACCATTTCGATAATCTTGAGAGACATCTGGGATTCCAGAGGTCAAAGAGCCCCATTTCTTCTTTAGTAGCCTTTTAACAGCTAGTGGAGACACAGTTAACTTTATTGTTGCTACTATCTTATCACCACTACTCCCAGACTGGTGCGTGTCTGTAATTATTCTCCTGGCACATGAATAATATTTTCGCAATGTCATGCTTGTTGTCGTCATGGTATTCAGTTACAGGCATCATTTCGGTGATTGATTTGCTGTTGCTTATACTGCAGTCCTGTGCGTCTGATGATACTGGAGGACCAGAGATGACCAAGTCTTCTGCTCTGTACTATATTCTCTTCCTGTTGCAAGAGGAGAAACAGAGGCACAGGGCAGTGAAATCAATGTCTGGATCAAGGAAGGGGAGAGACACTGCACTTACAGCAAGACCAATACTATAACATCAGAGGAGGTGTGCCTTTTATTGCACCCTTGAAGCAAGCTTAGTGGATTCTTTTGCTGTGGTTTACAAAGACTGAATCTTTGTGTTGCTCTGCTGTACCTAGTATTTCCTGTAATACTTAAAGTATTAGAGTTGCTGTTAAAGCTGTTTGAAGACCTGGCCTTAGTTCCAGCAATAGCTTGTTGAAGTCTGCATTTCTAATCCTCAATAAAAGCCTGGCTGGGATTTTCAAAGGAATCTCCAAGGTGACAGACCCTACTTACTGGTGCCCTTTTTCTTTTGACTGTTTTATCTAAGTTCTCCTTTATTCATACTGTATGTTTTCCACAAACTGAGATTTCAGATCAGAAATCTTTCTTGCTGTGCCGTGGTCTTGACCAGTAAAGCAGATAATCAAGTTTCTGTGCTTCAAACCCTTGTTTAATCTGGGGCTGCTTCCAAATTTTCCTGTTAAAGCAAATGAAAAAATCACCTTCAGTCTTTATGGAAAGTCCCTCATTGATCTTTGGATCAACCCAAGGGGATAGTCATCTTGCAAGCACCAGCCTCATCCCCATGTCAGTGTTATACCCTCTTTCCTGATGCCTTCCAAGTACAGCTGTGGACCTCAGACACCTGGGAGAGGCAGCCACTTATCTCTTCCTTGGAGCTGCAGGCAGAGGGGGAAGTGAAAAATAGCCTTGTGCCATAGTCTGTGCTGCACATACTCAGAGCAAGTGCTGGAGGAGCAACTTCCCGTACTGCCAAAGTACGAGAGAGGTGGTTTTCCATTTGTTCCCAGTCTATAGTAAGGCTGCTTGTGTATAAGACCACCTAAAAAGATGCAGGAGGATCTTCCCCTTGTTTGTGTGGTAGGTTGTGTGCCCTTTGAAGCAGGTTTTTTTAGCCTTGTGCATGGTGCTGCCCTGAGGTACCCATCCAGCCTCTGGTACTGAGCTGTGTCCATGGCTGGAGGTGCATGGCACCAGGCAGCATTGCTGCAGACCAGGTCTACTTTACTCCTCAGTTTCCATTTATGTTTACAAATCTTACTGGGGCAGAATTAAAGTATTTTTTAAATTGCTGTTTGTTATAGATTTCTGGATTTCTATATTGTGGTGAGGAATAAAATGTCCACATAGTCTGCACATGGGCAGCACTGTGTGCATGCCAGATGGTAAAATGCTTATAGAGAGCTGGAAATCCAGGCAGAAATCCACCAGGCTCACTGTATATCTATCTATCTATCTATCTATCTATCTATCTATCTATCTACCTATCTATCTACCTATCTATCTATGCCCAAATTACCCACAGTACAGCAGCGAAAAGTGCATCTGTATAAGCTCTGAATGTGTAGGCACAGTGAAGCTGTGAGCTGGCAATCATATTTTTCACTATAGGATGCCAGTACCTGGTGTTTTGGTTTGCAAAGACCTTAACTGGGCTATTTAGCAAGCAGCATGAACTTGCTGATGTGTGAACTTCTCCTCATTATGGCAATGCAGAGGGTTGGCTAGTCTGCCTGATCTTGGCTTTCACAGATATCCAGCTATCCTTGTATGCTTGGCAGAAGGCTGTGTGCTCTTTTCGTAATGCAGTGACACACAGTATTCTCTGCATTAGTTATTAAGCAGTGGTATGATAGTTTATTATGTCTAGTGGTGGATAAGCTTCAAAGTGCTTGGCAGTTCAATCACTTGAACCCTTTTGATCCAAAATGATTCCTGGACAAGGAACAGTTTTCTGAGCTGCCTTTACAGTGAGTGGTCTTCATTTGAGAAAAGAGGGCAAAATGTAAAATATACTGGGTGGGCAGAGGTGGCATTCTGAAGCTTCTGCTGAATGCAGGGTCCTGCGATACTAGGCAGACATCTAGAAAGTGGTTCTTCTTGCCCCCAAAAACCTGCCAGCTGGACAAAGCAGGCAAGGAACTGTGAGGATGTTTGTGGTGGACTGAATTTGAGCCTTACTTAGGCTGGAAGATCATCCCGTTAGAGTCCAACTGGTACCTTAACTTGTGTAGATGTATCAGCAGCTTAAAATGAATTCAGTGAAGAAGATGACACCATACACTAATTACGGCAAGTATTTTATACTGGGATAGAATTAGCTCTGAGTAAATAACTCTGAGCCTTGTTAATGCAAAAATGTAAACCCAGAACTCTTTTGAGGAAGAAACTAGGGTGAGGTCTGTTCAGTTATTCCACTAAAGTGTCTGGTCCAGGGCCAGTTTGGCCTGTTATGAGTTTGGCCCTGGTTAAACTCTCAGGTCTTATTTCAGTGAGATATACAGATCTACTTGAATTGCAAAGCACATACATGTGTCATTCACTGGAAACTGTCATGCACATATGTTTAATTAGACATATACACCTTTAGATTATTTTAAATAATGATTAAATCTTTGCTAATGACCCTCTGATAATTAACGGGTAGTCTAAAATTGTATTTCCCGCGTCTTAAAATAAAATGATGTTTGGAAATTAAATTTTTGAGTACAAGGTGAACGGCAAAATACCTGCTTAGTTACATGTGGTAAGGTTGGCAAGGAGTCTAAAGTTAGGTCTTAAAGACACAGTGAGAAAGCCAAATAAACAACTGGGCTTTTTAAAAGGCTGAACACTGTGAGCTGCCTGGTGAGAGCACCAAATACAGATTTCAACACTTGTATCATCACTGAAAGATGGCACCAAATTCTCTTGATTTTCCACCAAGGGTTTAGATATGAGTATCCATATTCACATGGCTGGATACCACCTGGGTCTCTGAGTGCTGGCAAAGCTTTCCTGATGTTGTGGAGCCAGCCTGATGGATAGAGGAACATATGTGAACTGGATGCCGTATGCACTTGGGGTGTGGAAACATTAATTTCTGCTGCTAATTTTAAAATCCTAATGCATTTAGATTTATTTCATAAATGGTGCAATTTATGGCATTGTTAGAGATTCAGATGTTTGTTTTCACTTAAAGAGCTGGCTGTTGTTAGTGGTGTTATCAGTCAGGAGCATGTTATCTCATCATCCTACTATCACGACAGTCTTTTAGATAAGTAACCGTTGGTGCTTGGGAAGCAGTTGGAAGATCCAGGAACAGTGGATGAAGCTGGAGCTTTACGTTTACACACTCTATTTTCCCACTGAAACACACTCTCCAAAGCCTACGTGTATTTCTTCACTTACACGGCAGTCCATCTTCTGCTTGCCAAGTCCATCATCTCAGTTCCCCCAGAGAAGGGTGGGATACTGATGCAAGACGCTGTATTAGATGGCAGTTCCCCTCCCTTGAACCAGAGTCTGATGACATGTCTGCTAAAATGCGTCAGATGGTTGGGGAAAGGGAGAGAGCAAGAGTGATGGAGAGAGAACTCTGGGCGGAGGGGTTTGGTTTTAATTAAAACAAGTAAAGCCGTGTTTTCCAAGCCCCAGATTACACTCAAGTCTGGCAGAAGCTGCTGGGCAAAAGTGAATTTTCTGATGGCTTGGTTGTTTGCCAAGGGATCCTGTGCTGCAGAAAGCCCCAATGCCAGAACACATTTGGCCTGGGATCGATGGGGTGCTCAGGCTGGAGAAGACCACCAGCAGGTTCTGAGGTGGAACCATACAGTAAGCTGGTAGCTCCAATGTTTTTCAGCTGATAGCTGAAACACTTTTTAGCTGCAGAGCAGAAATGGCATTTTCCTGGAAAAAAAATGTTTGTTTTTTTTTTTTTTTTTTTAACTCCTTTCGTTCAAAAGGGCAAACACATAGGTTTGTTCTCTAGTCTTCACCAGCCCTTGGGAGGCTCTGGGGAGGTCTTGGTTCTGCAAATTGGCCATGTGGCAATGTTTCCCTTCATTGTGCCTCTTATCTCTCCCATCCATTGCTGGTAGACACATCAAGCTGCCCAAGGCCAAAAACTTTATCTTCGTGCATATTTATGTGGTGTGTACTATGGAAGGGACACCAGCCTCATCAGGGCAATCAGACACTACCATAAGAGTTGCACGCATAGGACAAACTAGATGTTACAAAGCCTCCTGTGATCACTGACAGCTTTTTCTTCTTCCCTGCCCCTGTTCTCAGCAGCAGCATGTTCCTCTTGCATAACATAGCTTGTGTTAGCTGCAAAAGAAAGCCAGGAGGATCAGGTGGCTGTCTAAACCTGGTGACAGACGCTGTCTGCATAGGCAAATGCTGGCTTCTATTTAGAAGTGGAATTCGTGTGTGACAATGGTCCCCTTCTCAGGCATGCATGCATCTTCCTTGCTGAGATGCTTTCTCCCTGCTGTTATGCTGAACTTGCTGGACATAGTGCTGTAAATTTGCCTTGTGAGTCATAATCCTCACTGTGCTGTACAGTGCTCTGGAATCCAGCTCTAACCCCTTGGAGGAATCCTCACAGTACTCCAATTCATCCACACTGGAAAACAAATGCAGATAACTGTGGAAAAAGCACAAGCAAACAAACAAAACAAACTAGGGATCTTTTCGGCAGTAGTTCTTTGGGAGATAATTTGGGAGGAACAAGGACAAGACCACCTCGAATCTGTGTTTTTCAGTGTCTGGAGGCCTCTGAATCCCATAGTTATGTCAGTGCCTGATGTGGGCCTGCATTTCTGGATTGGCTTCAGATGAAGTAGCCAGATGCGCACTGGAGGTAAACTGTCACAGGCTTGTTGCTGCTGCTGAACATGATAACAGGGCTGAACTTCATTTCATAGTTGTGGGGTTTGATGTGGGAGATTAATTAAGCTAATTTCTTCAGATGTAGCATCTTTTATTTTCGTCCTTCCCCTGTTCCTCCTTTTAGTAAGAGATGCTGTAGCAGCAGCACCATTTAGGGGCAAGAGGGTTTTCCTCTCTCTGTCCATTCATTGTGCCTATTTGAAACTGATCATCTTACCTATGGTTTTCTTCCAGGCCTCCTCACAAAGCCCTGACAGGATCTCTTGTGTCACAAGGCCTGATTCATCTGCACAAAGACTTGCTTGAAGGCCTTTTCTGAGAAACTTCATGGAGGAACATCACTGATTTACTGCAAGTGGACCCAGGCTGGCTTTCAGAGTCCAGGTTGAGCTGCCAAGAAAAGAAGGCACACTGCTGCTCTTATGCTGAGCCTTAGTTTCCCACCTTCAGAAGGAAGATAATGACAGTCCCACTGGGGGATGTTAGAGGGATGACTGTCAGCAGTGGCAGTGGCATACATGTTGTGGACAGGAAAACTTGTGCTGCTCCTGGAGCATGACTACCCCTCGTGCGGATGCCTTGAGCATGATGACGTTCCCATCCTGCCAACCGTGGTAAAACCCCAACCCCCATGTGAAGAACAAATAAGCATTTGTTTCCTTTTGCTTCTGTGCATGCCTGGCATTTGCCAGGAAGATTTTAATGTACTGTTTAGATAAGATAGAGAACCTCTTCTTGGGCCAAGCCAAATATGCTCTTTCAAACAAAAGGAGGGATTTCAAGCAAGGGAGATAATGGTGCAGGTCCAGGGAACTTTCTCAGGTGGAGCCTTTACAGTGGTGAAGGTCTCAAAGGCAGTTTTTCCTGGTTGGGAAGATTCCCAGATTAAAAGCAGACCAGCCAATTCCCCTGGGTGCTGTGTCTCCCTGTCCCCAGATGACCCATGCAGGTGATCTTCTGCAGAGAGGTTTCAAGGAGCTGAGGCTGGGCTGAGGGATGCTCCCACAGTGAGGGTGGCCCTGGGCTTTCCAGACGTGGAAAGGCAAGGTGTTTGCTATGTTTGTGTGGCGTGTGTTCTTCATGAAGACCTCCTGAAGAGGCTGGGCCTCTCATTGCCTGCCTTGCCCCTGCCTTTCCGTTCTCCTGTTTCTTCTTGGCAGTCAAACAGCAAGGGAACTCCTTCATTAGCTCACCGAAGGCCTGGAGGTAAACTCCCTGCTGCACAGAAACCAGCACCAGCTCATTAGTTGCCACACACAAAGCTTTCTCACGTATGCAAAAATACCTCTATGATATGCGCTGCATGCACATGTGCAAGTTAGTTAACAGCAGCAAATCCTTGTTAATTTCCTGAGTAGCTGCTGGTTTGTTTACTGTCATTTTCCTTGGAAATTTCCAAAGCACCAGTTTTCTGTCTCTGTTAGCGCATCACACCACTGTTTATCTTATAAAGTTTCTATATGTTCTACTTGGTCGAGACCAAATTCTTCCAGAAATTAAAGACTTTTTTCTAGTGTAATGATTTTTACACCTGCCAAGAAGCAGCTTCAGTGTGTGTTTTGAAAGTATAGCTTTTCAAAGCTAACAGGAAGGGATTTCAAGGGTCCGCATGCTGTTTTCTGTCCCTAGGTGTTTGTGTACTGCCTGTTCTCAGAGATGAGCTAGAAATCTAGGCAGACCCTGAGTATGCCCCACTTCTCGTTGTCCATTCTTTTCTGTCTATTGCAGATAAAAAGGTCATAGAACTTGCCAAAGTGTCTTTGAATAAAGAATAATTCCTTGTACTTGCTGGAAAAAAACCTTATTAGCTCAGCTAGCTGACTGTTTACCAGAGGAAAACCATTAGTACTATCAGGTGCCAGAGCATAATGCTAAAATACAAGACCTGGTCCAGGGACTCTTAAGCCTACAAAATGAAGTGGTTCTCAGACAGAGGAGTCAAAATCACATGAACTGTGCTGCACAGCACTGGCAGCTCAATGTTTGCAGCACTGTTCCATGTTCAAACAGAAACAGGGCTGAACATGATTTGCTCTTTGTAGTCATGGTTAGGTTGGGACTGGTTAAGCTAAATGGCTTGCTGACCCCTACGCTATGTGAAATGACTTAGCCTTTCATTTTTAGTGGCTCGGTAAGAAAGGATTAATGCTCCCCTGCTAAGCGTCATAAAAAAAGTCTAGTTCACCTTTTCAAGTGAGTTTCTTGTGCAAAACTTCATACTCTTTCCCGCAATTGTGGTGTTTGAACTTTCTCAGTACAATACTTTTGTGGGAGATTCCACATCATTTGAGTCTTTAACACCAGCAGCTTTAGGACTATTTTTTAGGAAAAGGATTGTTTTCTAAATGGAGCAGAAGAGTATAGGCAGAACTGAATAGATATGCACATTCCCTGAGTTTCTTTTACCCCTTCTGGCACTATGTTATCTTTGTCTACACTAGCCCAAGTTGCTCCTGTTGCAAAGAACAGCCATTAACCTGCCCTTGTGGTCAGCTGGGTTGCCAACTTCATGCTTCCACTATGACATAAAGTAGTTGGAAAGCATGATTTATAAAGCAAAAGTTATGACTGAGCTCTAGCACATGAATGGTGATCAGTGAACTAAAAGCATCCATCCCTATTGTTGCACAGCCTCCAGGCACAGCAGCAGCAATTTTTCCTTGGAAGCCTTCAAGCTGTACAACTGTAGGGAGATACTATAAAGATGGGGTCCCACAGCTTCCTTATAGATATAAGCCAGCTCTGTTTCTAGGGAGTAATGTATTTATGACATCAGAAGGTTTGACCTTCAAGAGAAAAAGCATATAAGGATGTTGGCATGACATTGCTTAGGACATAGATCTTGCTTCTCTACTGTTGTGCCCTGTAACATTGATGCAAAGGGAGGCAACTTTCTTTCTTTACATCTAAATGCTGGGGTCAGACTCTTGAAAATCCATCTCAGCTTATGTTATCCTGACTGATTAATTCAACTGTGCTTGTACAGCCTACAGGGGTGTGATAAAAGCTCTTTTTCCACTTGTGCTTGGGGCATAGACATATGAAATTCAAGCCTGTTCCCTCCCAGTGAATTGGATGAGGGCAGTTAGGCTTTAGGTTGTACCTCAAAGTAAAAGCAGTTGCTCTGTCCTTAAGTCACCTCACTGCTGTTGGTTTATTACTGAAGGCTCACAGCTGAAGCCAAATGCTGAATGTTTGCCAAGTACAGCATGTCATTTTGAATATATGAAATAATTGGAGAACAACATTGCAAGCCTGTTCCTGCAGCTTTTCCCTACACAAAACTCGGGAAGCCTTAACAGCAGAAACAGTCTCTACCTTTGAGCTTGGTAGGTAGCACTCATAGTCCAGTGAGGGGACTTAAAGGCTAGAAACTTTGTCGATTTTCATTGAGGATGAGTTAAAACAGAGGCTTCTGATGTGAAATGTTGTGTAAAGCTGTTTACTTCTTCTGTTGTGAATAAACTCATTTGCTACTTCAGGGCTGTTCTTGAGCATGGCACATCTGTAATGTTTCATACATGGCCTGTCTTTGAGGCAAGAAGGACTATTGTGTCTGAAATTTCCCTAGCCTCAGAAATAAAAGGGATTTCATTAACTAGTATGGCATGACACCTTATATGCTTACACTGCATTTCAAGTCTTCTCCCTGTCACCTTTATTTATGAATAACTTTTCACATTTCCAGCATTTGTAAACTAGCAGATCAACTAATGCCATAAACAGAATATAGGTTACTGTGTATACTGAAGTTAGGTTATCAAGAGAAGGTAATGTAAATGGTTTAAAGACACAATAATAAATAATGCATGCATCTCTGGAGCTCTGCAACAATGTGAAATGATTGATTAGTCTTATAAAAAAAGGCTGACTAGTCACTTATTGTCTCTCTATAAAACAGAAACGTGGCAGTTTGGTGCCACTTTATCTTGGTACTGGAGGAAAATGAGGAAACAGAACTGTTAAAAAAGATTCGTGGTGCCATGTGCCTGACTCTGGATAGGGTGAAATGTCAGGACTGTACCTTTACGGGCCAGATCTCATTTTCAAACATGCTAATGTCTGGGATAGCATTTTAGAAACAGGGAAGATATCTTCAAACTAAGGAGGTCTGAGAAAGTCCTTTTTTTTTTTTTTCTTCTCCCTTCTTTTTTGTTTTTCTTGTTATCAGAACTCACAGGAAGGGATACTCAGGTGAGAGGATAATTTGAAATTAAGTGTTGTGTCAGGACTTGAAGGCCTTTTGAGTGCTGCAGCCTAAATGGCAGATATCATCCTCCTCTCTGATAGTCCTGGCCAATACTGGGCTGCCTCTGGTGGAATATGCAGGCCAGAAGAGTCCTGATAGTTTCTGTGGGGAACCCAAGACTTTCCCAGTTTGTGAGGAAGGATGGAATTCCCATTGGAATTCCCACTCTCTCAGTTTAGGAGAGAATGCTTGGTTCTCCAGAACCAAAAGTTACACTGAGCCACACAGAGCACCCACTCCTGCCTATCTGCAGGAACCTGCCAGAGCTTACAGGGTCTCTATAGGTACCTGGTGTACAAATAACTCAGCTTGGCTAGTAAAGACCTGTTGCTGTATGCCTTTGTTACCCCAATATCTCTCCAACATCTAAGTTCCCAGGGTGCAGGGAAGTTAGGCCCCCAGTTACTTGCCTGTAGAGCAAAGTTTTTTATGACTTATCTGAAGGGATAAGCCAGGGACTGGTATCACAGCCATGGCTTCTACTGGGGAAACCTGATTTGAGAAACCCATTTTTTATTGGGGCTGATGGGGTCCATCTCTCAGAGAAGGGAAAAAGCATCTTCAAGAATAGAGTTGTCAAGCTGGTGAAGTGGGGTGTGGGGGGGGGACCCTCAATACATCCCACTCTTACCAGTCTGATGCCAGTGAAAACAAGAGGTGCCCAGAGCCTAGAGAAGGGTTGCAGGCCAGCAGGATAGCACCAGAAGCACTTGCACAAAGGGATTCCAGCCACTCCAGCCAGTAAGTTGGGTTCACTGGGGACTCAACTTAAATGTCTCTGTGCAAAGACACATAGGATGGGGAATTAACAAGAGGAGTTAGAGACATGGGCATGCCTACAAAGCTTTGATTTTACTGCCATCACAGACATGTGGTAGAATGACTTCTAACCAGAGTGTCGGAATGGAAAGCTACAGGGTCTTTAGGAAAGAAAGGCATGGGAGATGAGGAGGACATGTCGCCCTCTATACCAATGACCAGCTGGAGTGCATGGAGCTCTGCCTGGAGATGGATTAGCCTACCAAGAGCTTATGTGACAAAATTAAAGCTATGCAGGGACAGGTGACATTATAGTGGGCGTCTGCTACAGGTCACCTGACGAGGAAGACGAAGCACTTTCTATAGGCAGATATCTGTTAGAAGGACAACACATCAGGGCATAAGCAATGAATTCCTGGAATGCATTGATGACACCTTCCTTCCCCAGGTAGTAGCGGAACTAACATAAAGAGGTGCTGTGCTGGACCTTGTTCTCATCAATAAGGAGAGCTGCTGGGGAATGTGAAGGTCAAGGGAAGCCTTGGCTGTAGTGACCATAAAATGGTGGAGTTCAAGTTACTTAACATGGTGAGGAAGGTGCACAGTAAGCTTGCTGTGCTTATGGAGAGCAGATTTTTGCCTCTTCAGGAATCTGCTTGATAGAGAACCGTGGGATAAAGACAGGGGGAAGAGGGGCCCAGGAAAGCTGGATCATATTCAAGGATCATCTACTCTTTAGCTCAGGAGCAATGCATCCTGATAAAGAGGAAATGCAAGGACCTGTGTGAATGAACAAGGAGCTCCTGGACAAACTCAGACACAAAAAGAGGAACCGTGCAGTCGAAGACTAAAGAAAATATGGGCCCTCTCCAGGAGAAAATGAAAGACCTGTTTACCTGGAGTATGGAGAATGCTGAGGTGCTCAATAACATTTTTGCCTTGGTCATCACCAGCAAGTGCTCTGGACACACCGCTCAATTCACAGAAGGCAAAGGCAGGGACTGGAAGACTGTACGGAACATATTTGAGAATATCTAAGAAACCTGAAGGTGCATAAGTTCATGTGTCCCTATGGCAGGGGCGTTGGAACTAGATGATCTTAAGGTCTTTTCCAACCCTAACTATTCTATGATTCTATGAGATGCATATGCAGATCCTCAGGGAACTGGCAGATAAGTGGCTGAGCCACTACCTATCATATTTGAGAAGTTGTGTTTGTGAAGCTCCCACTGACTGGAAAAGGTCGATACACTGCAGGGAAGGGATGCCATCCAGAGGGATCTTGATAGGCTTAAGAGTTGCGACCCTGTGACCCTTATGAATTTCAGCAAGGCCTGGCAGTGTTCAAGGCCACATTGGATGGGGTTTTGAACAACCTGGTCTTGTAGGAGGTGTCCCTGCATGTTGCAGGGGGGTTGGAACTAGATGAGCTTTAAAGACCCTTCCAAGCCAACCCATTCTATGATTGTATTTCTATGACTCTATGCTTTTAAATAGGTACTGGTACAAACACCCATGAGCATGCGCTTCTGTTTCAGCCCTTGTATTCGATCTATATATTTGCTCCCTTGTGCCGAACCAGTATGTTTGAAGGTGAAAGAGATATGTGTACTCACCAGAGAGTAGAACCAGTTAAAATTGAGCTGCCCAATGTCTTAAAAAAAAAAAAAAAAAAAAGAAAAAAAGATTATTCACATTACAGCTTTTGATTCAGGTTGTCCTATGTGCTTTTAATCTCTGAGAAGCCACAGATAGGTTCTAATCTACATAGCAGGGTAGAGGTCAGTGATTTATGATGAAACAAAACTCCCACCACCCTCAGTTATGTCATAATTGGCATAGGTGTCCAGGTGAAAACCACAGTATTTTCCTTGGTATGCATACCTGATTTTTTTGCACTATTGTGCTTGTTCTTTGAAGAGAAATCTAGTGACACTGTTCCTGTATTACAAAGGCCTTGACCTCACCTATCGTGTAAAACAGAGCAATAAAAGTTGGGAACAAAATTTCTAAATAAATAACAGGCAATGCTATCCCCTGGGAAACAGAGGCTGGGCTACAGCTACTGTTTGTGAAGTCCTATTCCCTGATCTGAAGAGAAAGACTTCTCAGGATTATCCACAAAAGGATGTAAAGGGAGAAGTTCCTGAAATGGTGCATCCCTGCCCGCCCTGGAAATAGCATATTTACAAGAGACTGAGACTGCTTTAAACACTGCCAGTCCTGGCCAGGAAGAAGGAGTAGACAGGTTTAATGCAGTTTCCCCAGAAGCCACTTCTGTTATGGCTTCTTTAGATGTGCAGGTGCAAAGCTAATAGCTGATAGACTGGACCCAGATGATTATCAATGTGATGTGACAACAGGTAACTGAATGTTTCATTATTCCTGATCCATAACACGGCTAAGAGCCTAGGCATGGCTAGGAGCGCAGCAACTGCCAGTGTTTTAAAGAGGTGAGCATGAGTAAACATAAATGACCTGACTTACCACCTCCAGCACAAGCAAAGCTGGTATTTCTCATTTGAGAAAGTAACAGTACTACATTTGGAAGTGTGGATGCCTTGTTGCAATTCATCCCAGTCATTTTGCTTATCAGAGCACTAGTGTGGTCTCTGCCATTGCTACTGGAAGCTCCTGTGTTGTGCTAAATCTGCTTAAAATAAGTGGGAACAACTGCAAGGCAAGAAAACCAGTCAGGTGTTTAGCTCCTGTAAAACAGAGAAATGTCACTATGTAGAATCCACTCCCTGACAAAGATCTGCTCTCAAACAATGTTTGGAAGCAGCAAATTCAGCTGCTTCTGTTTCCTAGTATCAGATCACAAGTGCTGTTGCCACACAATGCAGTGTGCTTATGCAGCATAAACCAAGTCTGCTGCTCAGATCTGTTAGAAAAGGTTGGCAGGTTAATCACAGAATTGCTAAGGTTGGAAGGGTCTTCTGGAGATCATCCAGTCCAACCACCTGCCAAGGCAGGGCCACCAGAAGCAGGTTACACAGGAACATGTCCAGGCAGGTTTTGAGTGTCTCCAGAGAGGGAGACTCCATGACCCCCCTGGGCAGCCTGTTCCAGTGCTCTGACCCCCTCAATGTAAAGAAGTTCTTCTTCATATTGAGGCGAAACTTGTGTTTTAGGTTATGGCCATTGTTGTGTCCTGTCTTTGGGCACCACTGAAAAGGGTCCCTAATCATCTTTGTGGCCCTAATGTTAATGGTGTTGGCAAAAGTTTATGGTACAGTCTTTCCCACTCCACTTGACACTGAACTCTCAAAAAGTTCAAGCTGGGGTTAAGTTCTCTGTTGGGTATATTTACTAGAAGTATGATTGAGCACCATCAAGTCTGATCCAGACTTTGTGGTATTGGTTACCTGTACTGATGACTGTGGAATCACAGACTGGCCTTCTGGACAACTTCCAGGTACATCCCAACACCAGGGAGTTAAAGTTAACTTAAAGATGGGCCCTTTGAAGAAATTCCCTTTGGATTGCTTTTTCAGACTTGACAAGACTGTTTTATGACTGTTGCATTTTCACTGAACTCTTCGTGTTTAACTATACTTATTAGAAGTTTCATTTATGTTAAAGTACTTTGTTATAAAACTCCTTTTATGAAAATAATTTAAAGTAAAAAGAGACATTTTGTTTTGGGTTAATTATAACATATTTCTTTTTAATTTTTGGCTTGCCCCAGATTTTGAGAGTACTTTGGAAGGTACAAGTTTTCATAACTTGCCTAAATAAAAACATAAAGCAAATAGATCTGATTTGCATTCTTCAAGGGGATCTTTCCTTGTCCTGAAGGGCTGTGGTAGTAACCACACCCTTCATACTTTTCATACAGTTAAACCCCATCAACATTGTGTGTACAGCCTACATTTGTAAAAGCTGGTTGATAATTAAGCCAATTATTATTGTACTGTAATCAGAGCTCTTATTCTGACAGCAGGCAAGGTAAGTCAAAGCTCAGGCATTGTTTAATTCAAACAGCTGATAGTGGAATTTTGAGTAGCTTTGGTGCAACAGGTAATTTTGGACAGAAATTCAAAATGTCCTAGGAAGAGACAGGATTATCCTTTAGAGAAAGTAAATTTTAACAGATTGAGTTAGTTTAGCTTTAACATAGAGTGACTGAAGAAGATATATGTATATATTTTTTCCTTTGATGTTGGCTGCAAAGGGATTTAAAGTCACTAACTCAGAATGTCACTTACACACCAGTCACCTTATTGTAGCTCATGACATTACAAGTTGTTTTCAAGCACACTTGAGCTGTATTTTTAACAGCCATCATCACTATCATTGTTGCATCTATCAGCTAGCTTATAGTACCTATAATTATTGCATCAGGTAGACCAAAAGAATCTAAGGGCTTTAATTAAAACCTCTGATCAAAAGTTTTTAGGAGTCTTCTATTCTTATTTATGTTTAAAAGTGGCTTGCCAAAATGTGTTTAGCTTAAAACCAAACCCAGCTTGCAACATATTCAAAACATCTTTAAAAAGTTTGTTAGGTTTGCATTAAGTTAGGGGAAAAATAGTTATTTGCTCTTTTTTGTCTGACTTTAGAGCAACAACAGATTTTAGCATTTTGTTTGGTTTGTGAGAAATGGTACAAACAATCTAACCAACTAATGCAAAGATAGTTCCCTGGAGGTGTTCAACAGAGAGCAAACTAAAACTGAAACAATTACAGAAACCTGTATGACCACTGCTACATTTTTTCTTTGTTTCTATTTGGGAAGAGGGCTGTTCTTCCTAATGTAGGTTATATAGTATGGGGTTAATAACCAGCCATGGCAGATGTGTAAAACTCTATTTTAGACCACCCTGACATCTAGTAATGGGTCCTCTGGAAACCAATATCCTGTTTGAAATCATAGTTGTGCAATATGCAAAGCCTCTTTCAGGGCTGTGATGGCATAAGGACCACATGAAATCCTTAGCTGTGGGTGAGCTGGCCCACTCTGGGCTGTTCCATCCCTTTGCTAATGTTCTCTTGGGTACCGAAAGGTGCCAACCACACAGTTTGTTGTGAGATGATCACCAGATGAGAACAGACATGGAGCACACTTCCCTCTGACAGTGTCACCTAATGTTAATTCTCTCTCATGACGGTTCTTTCTCGATGAGGTGTCCGTGTGTTAAAGGCTCCCTCCACAGTGAAGAATCTAAAAAGGCACAATCCAGCCAAAAGGAGATCTGGGGGTGCCTGCCCTTGAACTCTGTGGTAGTCCCATGGTGGTGACCTCTCTTTTCCAAAGGCCAACTTATATTTGAGCCTCTCAGACTCCACTGCTATGTTGCATGACTCTTTGACATCCTCCAGAACCTGCCCAGCTGCATTTTCAAAGAAGGACAGTTTATTTGAGGCTAGCAACAGGCCTTCACCAGATTTCCAAGCCATGCTATGTACTTAAGGGATGTTATGTTGGAAAAATGCAGCCACATATGTCCCACGGGAGGCCAGGTGGCCTGCAGTTTCTGGCCTTTAACAAAATCTGTTGGAGGGGGTGAACACTTGGAAATCTACCCCATAGTGATTATCCAGCCACACAGTAACCTAGTCATTCACCCTGGAGGAGTTTTTACTCCTTCAGCTGCATGGAAAAATGATCCTCTCTGCAGGCACTGCAGGTCAGCTGGCAGGAGCCTTCCCTGTTATGGGCACATAGTCTGTTGCTTCCATCAGCTCCTGACCCATCCTCCCCAGTGCATGCCTGTAGTCAAACAGGGAGCAATGCTTTTTTTCATCGATGGAGTTAAGCACAGGAACAAGACTTGTGTATGCTGGTATGAACCACAGCTTCTGAAAGTATGTCACTAACACATGTTATTGACATGTTAGTTAGTAACATGTTGTTTAGTGCAAACAACAACAGCTTAAAATGCTTGTTCAAGGCCAGTCTGGTTCTAGGGCTCTGTACTAGTAGAGTCACAGCTGCAGGAAGGAGGATGATAACTAAAGAGATGAGGGGAAGTCGTCCAATGTGCAGGTAGAAGAAAGGTCCTAACCTTGACCTAAGGCACCCAGCAGTCTAGCAGTAGCTATGTTCAAGGCAGCCTATGTTCATACTGGGAATTTTGGGATTTTTTTCTCCCATTGAACAAACATTTCTAAGTGCTCTATTAATATGGATGAGAATACACTACTGTGTTGCACAGCCTATAAATGAAACAGAACACTAAAGGTTGTGAGATGAGTTATTTCTTCCCTGGGAGACAAAACCAATATTTGGCTTCAGACAAAAGAGAGTTTGTCTTTGTGCAAGCTAGCAAAGCACCTATTACTGCAAGATAGCTGGAATGTTTTCAGTCACCTCTGCTTGCACCCAAGAAACACCTGCTTTTGATTTACTCCACACACAAGCTGTGCTAGGTATCTCTGCTTTGTGACTTCTTGTCCAAAGAGTGGCAATCTGATAAATACACCAAGCAGGCTCGTAGCACCAAGTATCCCATCCAATTTCCTGCTGCTGATCTTTATTTTATGTCCTTGTGGAAATACCACCTGGGACTTAGTATGCAAATGAATAACAGTGCTGAAACATCTCAGCTTTGCAGGCATTGGAGGAACTGGACCATAAATAGCTGTTACCACACCCCATGCTCTACGACCCTGAGTTGGTGCCATATTGCCATTAAGCAATCAGCCCCAGTGCTGCAGCCAGGATTGTTTTCCCCCCACAGTACAATCTTGTCCAGCCTGAGGATGCTCCTCAGGATGCCTGTTCTGTGCCCCAGCCCTCTGGCATTGCGAGTGCCTGCATATTGTTTAGATAGGTGGAGAGATAACAGTGAATGCTGGGAAAAACTTAACAGAAGAACAAATGAACTTCGAGATCCCTGATCCATATATGTTCCCTTGTAAAACTGGGCAAGCACAGTAACCCAACTGGGGTTTGCCTCACAACTGCCCTGAATTGGAGGTATCTTTCTGCCTTTCCCCAGCTGGTTCCCACTGGGGTGGAGGCACCACAGCTCCTCCCTCCTGGCTGATAAGCATTTCTGGGAATGGAAGTACAAGAAAGAGATTAAAACATGATGAATTCCTGGCTGTCTGCACAGTTATTTCTCTAGAATGATTCATCTGCCTTCCATCCAAACCTGAGCACCTGCCCAACACAGGGAATTGCCTGCCTGTGTCTCTCTTGTGTGATACATACTGTGAGGAGCATCTTGCAATTTATGCCCATGCAAATGAACTCATGATATAGTGCCATTGACAGTGCTGTTACAGCAATGGCAGGTGCCAATGCCTATTGATGTAATTTTATTGCTTATTCCTTGCTCTCTCCCCAGCCATCACCACTTTAACAGCAGAGGCAGTGAACAGCTGGGGCAGTTGTTCAGAATCCACTTCAAGCCAGAGGAAGAGGAGAAGTCTCCAGGTAAAATCAGCTAGTAGTTCTTTAGAGTAGGAATCGGGGAAGGAAGGACCTGAATTCAGGTCCAGCTTCAGAGCAAATTAAATGTTGCCTAGACTATAGGTTGCTTGTGCTGCCAAAGGATGCCCTTTCTGCTGCCTTCATTTGTTGCAGGCTGTTTATAAAGACTGCAAGCAAGGGATGTGATGTGGAAAAGGGGCAAACTATTGCAGCTGAGTGGAGATGACCTTCCTCAAAAGCAGCCATATCTTCCCATGTGCTGTTAGCTTTCTGACTGAAGTGGAAGCAGCTGCAATCAGTCTTGAACAGCAAGATCTGAGTCTGCTTACACTGCTGAGAGACCCACAGCTGGCTCTGCTCAGGTCCTTAGCTAGTTCCCAAAAATCTCACTTCAGTGCTGGTGTTTTTCTTGGCCACAGTGGTGGTGAGAAAACAGTCATTCCCTGGACACTGCTGGAATTTTACTGGTGCCCATCAGGAGTAAGAAGGACAAGAGCTGATCTCATTCAAGTTTGGACTCTTGGAAATAAATGTCAAGTCACAGAAAATGACACAGGACCCATGGCAAAAGGCATATCTGCCATTTTGCTGTGCTGCAAAATCTTGTGCAACACAAACTCCAGGCCCAGGACTCCTCCTGGGAACTGATGAAGCTATGAAGATTCAGCATCCCAGAGAAAGTCTGGGACAATACCTGGGAGGTCAGAAAGGTCCTCTACCCCCATGACAGTGGGATGGAGGGAGTGAAATAAGATGCCTTGTTCCCACATTAATGTAGCTCAGCTCAATAACTCTGTGCCTTCAAGGACCCCTCCAGTTTTGCTCCCTGTGGGAATCTGGCTTTGGGCAAGGGTGGGAGGAAGCAAAAAAAACCCACCTTTTTCTGAGGAGGCAGTGAGTTTTCTGAGGGCTAGAGCATTACTGGTGGAAAAACTGGGGTGTCATGCATCTTAGAAGGCACTCATATGCTTAGGCAGAGAGACTCATTTGCTCTGCCAATCTGTTACAGATTGCAGCTGGGTGGGCGACAGAAAGGTCCATGCAGCAGCATCACTAGCACTCTGGCACTTATCCATCAGCAGTATTTCAAACAGAGAGGTTGGGTAGTTCAGAGCAGTCATTTGCAGGTTCAGTGTTGTCACTGGGTCTAGAGAAGGAGGCTTTCCACTGCACTAGCAGTCCAATCCTGACAATATGCTGGGGTGAGCACAGCTGGCTGTTGGACATTGTATGTCTTGGCAGTAGGTCTCTAATTAGACCTAAAGGGCAAGGCTGTAAGGCTGTAATACTGTTAATAATACTGAGTTAATTTTTCCCCCTCTTTCCATCTGGCACTGGGGGTATAAAGAAAGAAAATATTTACTAAGCAAGGAAGCTGGGCACATAAGTTCAACCAGGCATGAGTGATGCTGTTTGGGACATGTGGATATGTAGCATTAAAGCTACTGAGCATGACAGGAAGTTGATCCTTTGGATTCATCTCTGCATATGTCTTGGCTGGCATTCTGGCTGGCATCCCACCCTGCTGAAGTCAGTGATCAGAGAAAATCTGTGTGTGGGAGAGCCATTGCTGATTTACACAGGAATCTCTGACTGTTGAAAATAGACTTTGGATGCCAGGGTAGGACCTGGGAGGAATAGAGGTGTTCCATTCCAGCACTTGTTGCTAAAACATCATCTTGCTCTTCTGCTGCCTAATCCTGAAGGCCCTAAATCTCAGAGCTGTGCACACAGATAAAAGTTTCATCTCTGCTGTACCTAGAAGCACCATGGATTTAGCTGTAGGGAACCTGAACTGGGAAACCTTTGAGGATCTGAAAATCTCTACCTTTATCCCTCAAAATGACCTGCATGTACTCCTTTGCTGTTGCCAGCAAAATCCTCAAGCCTGTGCCTTGGTATTGGTGGCTAGGAGTACAAACAGCTCTGAATCCATGACGCTCTGCATTGCCCTCCAGCTGCTCAGTCTGTGCTCTGGGAAGGGGCTTCTGACTCCCTCTGCTTCACAGTGGCCAACAAAGTGAGGCAATGCTCCAGGATGTGGGAGGGAGAAATAGTTTCCTTGGGCTCAGGGCAAACACTAAAAGAAGGAAAAATAATTTTTGCTGATCCCTAATGAGGGTAAATAAAATCTATATTGGGTCTTGATTTTTTTTTTTTTTTTTAAGAACTGAATTGTAGCTTCTTAACAACCTGTTGCTTCCTATCCCTATGTACATTCTTATGTTTCAAGTGAGCCTCACCCCTTCCTTTAAGCTGCATATTTTCCATTTTAAGATTTCCTGTTCAAGCTAAAGGGCAAAGATCTTCTAAATATCAGCATGAAGCTGAGCTTACTTGCAGTGTGTAAAAGGTAGCAGGCTCCCAGCTCTTGGTCTAGCTGTCTCACTTTCTCCTTATCAGAGAAACTGGAGTCCCAAGTTCAATGTCTTTAACTTTCTAACTGATGTGTTAGACTAAAGTCCTGACTGTGTGGGCAGCCAGACAGGAGACAGCAGAGTAATCTGTGTCTGTGTTTGATGGCCATTATTGTTATAACGATTGGCAGCAAACACACAGACTTCTGTCCTCAGCGTGTTTCCTTACTCACTTTCTCTGTCTCTTCTATTTGCATGCATCCACTTATTTT
The DNA here is from genome assembly GCA_036873685.1 of Agapornis canus. NCBI lineage: Eukaryota > Metazoa > Chordata > Aves > Psittaciformes > Psittacidae > Agapornis > Agapornis canus. The sequence continues at coordinate 17,596 of JBAFWW010033773.1, read as the reverse complement.
CTCCCTGACATCTACAACTGGGCATAAGGCAGTGGAGGCACTGATAAGGAAGAATTACACTCTGGCTTTATCTGCCTTGGTTTGCTTGTGTAGAAGCAGCACTTGAATCTTTCTGTGTCCCAAGCATTGCAAAAGACCCAACTGAACGAAAGCCATAAGCCCATGCCTCAAATGATGGTATTTAACAGTAGGCATTCAACTATAGCTTCTCTGTTTGCATTTGCTGGAGGCCTGGATGGATGTTAGCCAGGTAGGCAGGGCCAGCTGGTGCCCAGTGCCACTCACACGGGCCCTGGCTGCAGGCCCATGGCCAGCCCCTGTGATCAGCCAGTGCTCTGCAGGGTGATGGACCCTTGTCCTCCCTTTCCCTGCCCTACCTGCTATCAGGATGGTCCCCAGCACTGGTGGCTGCCAAGTGCTGGGCTGCCAGCTCCAGGCTCATCTGGATACTGTGCAGATGCCATGATTGCTTCTGCATTAAAGGTTATCTCCTGACTTTCCCCCCACCAGCAGCTCAGCTCAGCCTTGCCTCCCCCTGCGCTCAAGCATCAGTTATTCTCCCTGGGGTCTCTTTGGGTTTACCCTTGCAAGCAGCTACCCCTAATCCAATTAGGATCACGTTCAAGGAGGCCAAATACATGGGGGGAAGAGCACAGTCTGTGGGGATTTAACCCTGGAACAGGCTATGCTGCTACTGAAACATGTCTCTGGCAAACATGACTAAAAATACTGTGAGATGGAGAAGAAGATACTGACATAAACATGGGTCACAGCTGGTGAAAACTGTTCTGGACAAAACACTTTTTTGAAAGAAAGTGAAGATTTTTCTGTAACAGGAATATCTTTTGCAGTACCTTAAAATATCACACAAAATCCCTATCCCCTTCTCCTAAATTAATCTTATTTCAAACATTATATTTTCCTCTGTGGAAAGATGAGGAAAAAAAGGTGGTAGGAGGAGAAATCACTGGAAGAAGAAAGCAAATTCCCTTCTCAGTCTGTTCTCCAACATCACTGGTCTTTGTGTTTTTCTTGTAGTGAACTGGAACAAATTCTGCAGGTACCACCAAAACACAGATAAAGCAACAGCAGAAGTGCATTACAAGCAGTAGCTGGTTGGAGAAGGCTTTCCTTTTCAACACAGACTTTCAGGGGTGCTAGTGAACTGCTTCTGCCTGCCTTTCTACAAGAAAAGCACTTTGCATGCAGCTGATGAGAAGGAGCCAGGGCTCATACGACTGAAGAGGTGTAAATGTCTAACTCTCCTTGGGTATTACAGCATGCTGAAATTCCTGAGAAAATTTCGTCTCTCAGCCTGGGACATGTACCGCTCCCCATCTCTGTAGCTTGTTGTTCCTGCTGCTTCTGCACAGCACAGATATTGCCAGACACAACATGAAGTTTTGGAGAAAACACAGCTCAGTGCTTTCTCTTCCCAGGCTCTTTCCCACCTCTCCCAATGTGGAGATGTGCGGGAGATCACAAGGGGTTTTGGAAGAATGAAGTCTCACCCCACTAGCTGCTCCAGGCTTGGTGTAGGGTTTGCTGGTTGAAATCCTATGTTAGTGTTGCCAGGAGCCAAACCCAGCAAGTGCAGCCCTCTCCCTGGCTCTTGAAATCTAGTGGTGGAAAGTTTAGCCCCACTGACACCAGCAGCTAAGCTCCTGGGATGCACTGCCATACTCCACAGGCACCCAGACTGGCTCCCCAGCTCTTACCCCAGGTCTGGTCATGGAGACCTTACTCATAAGAGCAAAGCCAGGAGGCCCAAGGGACCAGTGGAGAATGAGGGGCAGATGCTGCACTTACTCACGGTGACTCAGTGTGTGATTCTGGGAAGAGCCCTGCTGAAATCTGTGGGGCCCTTGGGGTACAATGTTTCGACATGGACGGGGGAGATCAGCTTTGAACGTTGTGTGAGTAAGCTTGCTATCTGCAGTGCCGGCAGACACCAGAAATCTGTTCTTAGAATTTCTGGTTGTCGTGGATATCTGCAGAAAAGAAACAACCCTGCCAGAGGGTTGTGCAATGCCTGGACAAGTGTAAGGTACCTCAGGCACAGCTCTGCCAGCAAGATAAACCAGATGTTCCAGGGTACCAGCAACACTCCAGTAGGCTGGCATGGAGACCATCGCTCCCCCTGTTGTGCCTGCCATGACTTGAGTGTTGCTAAACCATTGTGAAGATTACTAAACTCATCCTATGCTCAACCTAGCTCAAGATGCAGCCAATTTTTCTGCTGCTTCTGGGAGGCCAATGAGCTGTGCCACTGGAAGGAGAAGTGGATAGGTATCTGCATGACTGCCAGAGGGGTGCCCCATCCCATGGGGCCATGTTTGGACAGGAGCAGCTGGGGAGAACATGCCTGCTCCATTCAGCCATGTCTCATAGCAGAGGGATAAGGGCGGTTGGTTAGCTGATGTCTGGTGACAACATAAAACCAAGTCAGGCTTGTCTTCTAGCCCTTGTAAAAGCCCTGACAGCCTCACTAGCTCAGGTTTGCTGTGACTGACAAAATCTAACTGAACACACAGTCAACTGGGAGGTTTTTATTATTGCTTTGTTTCAAAGAACTTCTTTCCTCCTTTTTGTTAATTTTTTTCTTCCAAGGAAGGTACAAGGGTTTTCTTGTTTGTTTCTTTGTTTCTTGGTTTTTCATTTAGAAAGCAAATGCAAAAATTTAGAAAGCATCTCTTCCTGATGGCTCTTTTTTAAAATTCCATGCAGGTCTACATGGTCCTCCCACTTACAATTACTAATAGGTCCAGGAGGAAATGCTCAGTCAGGTTTTTTTCTCTTGAATTTTTAAAATATATTGACTCTAATAAAATTCTTCCCTGGAAAGAGAAAGAAAAAATAAGTTTTCATTCTGGAAAATTTCCAGAGATATGCCTTTTGTTTCTAAATAAATTTTCTGAACCTTAATAAGCTTTAGAATTAGCCTTTCTCAGGAAACCGAAAAATATTTTGGCCTCAATTCCAATTGAAAACGAAGGCACATATCAACTACTTGAACTTCTAATGAATTAGGAAACCCACATTTAGTTTACTCCAAGTTGCTGAGCAATTACAAGTGCTGTTCTTCTTTCTCCCAAGAATTTGCTTCAACAACTACCTGTCTGTAAAACAGAAATAAACACTATAATCTTGATAGGAGAAGTGGCCCCTTAAGTCCCCTGGCTTAATTTCAAACGCATGCAAGCTGGAGGTCTAGAACTCATCCCATCCCAACAGTTTCCCTTTCACAATGAGCTTCCACTGCATTAGTGTTCCCTCACCAACTGCAAATGCTTGTGCCAGGATCACCAGATTTGGGACCAGTGTGAGTGTGTGAAGAGATTTTGGTTGACTTCTTGTACCCTCCTAAAATTCCAAAGTCTTAAATGTGAAAAGATGGGCCTCTTCCCAGGTGCTACCAAGAACACAGGGACATGACTGATGAAACTCCCCAAGACTGCTTATTGGGAGTGACTAATGTCAGAGTGATTGAAAACGGAGGTAAAGCTGCAGCTCAGGAGGCAAAAAGCAGAGAGAGTGGTGGTTCTCTATGCTGGCCATACTACCCTAGGTAGCACAGAATTAGAGCTGCCATCAGAAAGCCGAGGTAAGGCTGGTGCAACGTCTGGAAACTCTGTAGTGCCCTGTTAAGTATGGCAAAGGGAACCCGTGGAGGGACAACAGACTCCTGATGCTGAGTGTACTATAGGAAATAGATATGCAGAGGTAAATGGAGTTCTCCAATAGACGCTAGGGAGATGATAAGGAATGTCAGTACATCATTTATTTTCCTTTATGGCTCAAGTCTATCTAAGAGTGCTGATAACGTCATTGTTTCCCTTGAGTCATTGTCGTCAAGCTATATTTGTACATTTACATGATTAAGCAGCAGAGGAACCTGGAATTATCTTAATCTGTATTTTTATTATTGTGTCTTCCTTGTATTTGCCTCCGTTTCTGTCATGCCCAGGAAACAGGAGAGCTGAAAGGTCTGATCAGAACTGTAGTGACATTCTTAAGCGGCACACATGGGAACCTGCTGCATAATCAGGATTTGAACAGACACATCCCAAATGCTGGCCTGGTGCTACAAGGACAGACTGATTATTCCACCTCCTGACTGGCTAAAAGGATGCAGAGATCCCTCTGTCTCTTTAGGTTTGACTCGTGCATGATTAGGGCATAGTTAATGGACGTCAGCAGCATATGACAGACATGCGTCTGGCTGTTTTGTATGGTTGCCTCTAAGTGCCTTGTGGAATGCATTCTAGATGACTGAGTCAAGACCATAAACATTTATTAGCCTGATGGACTCCAGAACAATCAGTTAAATCTTCACTAAAACCATTCATAAGAGGATCCTCCACATAAAGCAGGACCAGCAAAGACTTGTCTTTCTTGGCATCTCTGTCCACCTCTACCAATTGGAAGACTCTCTGACCATGATTTCTGCATGCTTGGACAAGCTGCTCTGAGTAATACTGGTTAAAGTTTGTCACTAGTTGATTTAATACGCACTTACACATGCGGGAATAATGTGCCTCTCCTGTGGGTTGTATTTTTCTTTCTTCTTTCTGTTCTGTGAATATGGATAGGAACCAGTCTTTTTTTTTTTTGAACAAGCTTTCTACTTTCATTCATAACAGGTTTACATCAAAAGAGGACTTTCCTCCTGCAAGGCTCAGCAAGGTGGCTCTCTGGTGATAAAGAGTATAGAAATAAAATGATGTGACACTTTTCCTGTGTTACAGGACTGCTGGAGTTGTACATAGGGTTCTCACCTCAGGTAACAGTGAGGGTAAAGGGTAATTTCAGTCTACCTGAGGACTGACTGGCTGGCTGAATTTTTTGCCTGGTTCATAAGACACACTGCCTTTTTGGCAGGGCACTACTACCTATTTTCCCAACAGCAGCTCCCATGCAGGTGCCCTGTGGCTCTCATTGCCTAGGGAAAGCTCCATGGTGTGCAGCCAGGCAGAGCTGTGAGTAGTGTTGTGTGACTGGGATGCAAAGAGGAGCAGTGGCTGGGCCAGATACCCAGGATCCATCTCCCTCCCAGGGCACAACCACTCAACCACTAAATATCCACACTATGGTGCAAATAGGAGGGAACCACTATCATCTATTTGGAGATAGCTGGGTAATTCCTCCCTGCTGGGATGGCTGGGGATGTTAGGGTACCTGGGGACATCCCTCTTCACCTGCTAAGCCTCTCTAGGCCCGCAGTGCTGCAGCAGCTTTGCCCTTTAATTTTGCGAGGAGGAAGAAAGGCAAACTCCTCAGAGTTAAATTCACTTCATAAGCCAAGTCCTTGTGATGCAGTGGCTGCCAAGGCATTCTCTTCCTCTAGGATGTGGAGCCAAAAGCCAACAGTTTGCTTGGAATGCCTTTAGACCAAGTCTTTGGGGCTAATTCAGATATCCAAGCTGATCTTATTCCATTTCTTCTTTTTATGTAAGTACCACAGTTCTTATTATTTGACGGTATTAGATAATCTGGTCTTGGTACCTGGCCTATCTCAGGAAAAAGATGCCTCAGCTGCTCATTGCTGGAGCTTCTCTGTATGCAGTCCTTGAGATTTGCATCCTGGGCCTTCTGTCCTAGCTTGAATCTGGAAAATATTTCCTGTATACATAACTGACCTTTATGAGGTGAACAGTTGTGAAAGTAGACTTCAAAGAAACTGAGAAAGCTGAATAAAACCCAAATGCTGTGGTTTGCCTTGTCACAATGTCTGAGATGTAGACAGAGGAGAGTTCAGTCTAATGACCTCTTTTTAGTTCTTTTTCTCCTCCCACACAGGCAGGAGAAGTTTTGTTTCGTTTGTTTTCTCTAGAGTTATTTCACTTAGTTAATGAGGCAATTAAAAAATGAACAGGGAATGTTTCCTGGTAGAAATCAAAAGAATAAAAAAGACATTTTTAGGCAACCTAAAGTTTTTTTAAGGATATAAGCTATTTTCAACAAGGTCTTTCAGAAGATTATGTCAGAGGAGGATTGAGATGGGAGCCCACATAAGCTGCATGGGGTGAGAACCACCTGCAAGTCCCTGCTTTGTCCAGATGCGGGACTTTGCACCTCAGGTAATGGCTCCATCAGGAGTAGCAAGGGCTTAATGCTGGGTCCCCCACCGGAGCAGAACTCCCACAGAGCCTGTTGGAAGGGCTTTCCACCTCCCTGTACTCCCCATCATCTACTTTTCCTCTTGCAAGCTTTTTGGATTTCATAGGGTGCCAAGAACATTCCCAGACTTCTGAAACAGAAGCACATCCATGTGCTTGCAGATTTTGGGCAGGACTGTGAACACAAGGGCTGCTAATCTGTTTGGGAAACACTTAGCATCCATCTCCTCTCCATCTGCCTGGCTGCTAGTGGGGACTCAGGTCACCTCTTGCCGGGGGAAAGCCACAACACCATCCCTAGCCCGGGAGGAATCTCGCTTGTCAGTGGAGAGGGAGTTATTGTTTGGTACCTGCTGATTACTAATTGCCATCTTAATCCTGCATTTGTGTCACTGCTGGTGGAGAGCCAACTGACACAGCCTTGCAAAAGAGACTACGGTGTGTTTAAGCAGCTTAATGACTGTGTAATTACAAGTCTCCCTAAACACAATTTCACAATTAGAGCTCATCACATCCTCACGACCTGACAGGATTTTTGAAATGTAATTAGAGGCTGGCAGCACGCTGGTGTTGATCTTGAGGCAGGGGGAGGAGGAGGAGGTGGAATTGCTGTGAGCAGTGGGTGTCTAGCTCTTACAAGTGTCTTATTAACCTCTCTGCAAACAGATCTGTGCAAAGCCCCTGGCTGTCACAACAAGGCTGATCTGCCTGCCTGGGCTTCCCCTTCTGCCTCCTGGAGTGAGCCAGGCACCGCGGCTGCAGGAAATCCCTCTGTGTCTGTCTTCAGCCTCTGAGTCTGGCTGAAAAACATGCCAAGTCAGGGACAGCCTATCCAGGACAAGCTGTTTCACTGGTGAATTTAGCCTTGTGGGTGCACCACGCAAAGCCTGTCCCCATGCCTCTGTCAGAGCAGCTTGCTCTGGAAGGTGCTTGCAGACAGTGCCTCTGTGAAATGGATTGACTTATACGTGACAAACCCCTCATGAATAAAAGATTCTGCTTATGCCTATAGGTATAGCAGAAATATACACACACGCGCGCATATATATATATATATCAGAAATATATATATATATACCAGAAATATATATATATTTCTGATTGTTTCTGGTGGATAAAATACCAATGTAATAAGTAGCAGTTTGAATCGTACATTCTCCTTTTTTATTTTATTCATATTCCTTCTCCATCTTTCCTGGCCTTGTTTCAAAGTTTTTTCACTTATGTTCCCTCAAATTCTGATTCATTTAGTGATAGAATCACTTAAGCCTCTGAGTGTTACCCTTTTCCTTTCACTGGAGGCACGTACAGCTGCCACTCCGATCTCGTACAAGTAATACTGCCTCACTGCTATCCGCAACAGTTTACTCACGTGGTGGAAAATTGTGAAACTCTGCACTAGAATTTTTTCTTTCTGGAGACCTGTGAGCTGCAGTTGCCTGTTGTAGTTTATTGCGCCTTTCAACTGCCTGTTCATCAGTACCCAGCAAACTGCAGAAATCTGCTTATTGCTAATATTTCCACATTTTTTCCCATTCGTCTGTAACACAGCTCTTCCTTTTTTTATCATGGCAGAAAATTTCCAGCTGATGTTAAAGGATGAGTTTCACCTTGGAAGCCCTGTGTGAGTTTTGCAAGGAAATGCAGTTACTTCGAATTCAATGGCTGGGGGAATTCAACTGTACTTTTTTTGTGCTTGTTTTTTGTCTTTTTTATTTTATTTTTCCTTCTTCTTTCTCATATGCACAGGTATGTCCCATAACTCTGGTAATTTTTCATGCTTATTTAAAATGGGCAGCATTCACTGTATTTCTCATTCTTTTCTTAATTGGATTGAGCATATGCTTATGTGGTATCCAGATAAGCAGGAAGTTAGCAAGCAAGCACATTAAGTTAAATTCAGTGTAAGTAAGATGCATCAGCACCCAATTTAGAATCATGCAAAGGTCCAGTGAGCATGGGCTAAACTTGAAGGGTACCTACAGGTACAGCTAGCTGACTCGTTAGTTTGGTGTTCGTAGCTTGGCTGTAAACCAGCACATGTGAAGTTCATTACCCATGTGAGGAAGGCTTTACCCTTGACCACCACCTCCTCCTCTCCTGGACATCACAGGTAGCTTCCTTAACATTGAAATTGCAATGCTGCAAAGCTAGTGTAGGTGAAAGCAGTTCTCATTCTTAGCAACCTGGCAGCAGACCATGTGTCCTATCTGTGGAACCAGTCCCTAACTGGAGGAAATACGGCTGAAGAGTGAAGAGGGTGAGAGTATCAAACAATGCACCACCACCACCATTTGCAGGTCTGAAACTGTGTAAAAGTGAGTTTCACACCTGCAAGAGTACTTACTCACCTAAACCACAGAGGTGCCTCATTCCCAGAGATTTACACAGGAGACAGGGAACAGGTCACTCAGGAGGATGCTGTTCTGAGGGACACTTAAAGGTCTCTGTGGACCCTGTGTTGGAACTGGCAGATGGAGCCAAATCCCTGGAGGTACCATTCAGCACCTAACTGAAAAAGACCTTGCTTGATCAGGCCAACCTCTAGGTCTGCTTTTCAAGCCTGCTAGAAAGGAGGGTGTTCTCCTCAATGCCCATGCACAGCTCAGTGTAGGAGCAGCCGCAGTGGGAAAGGCCTAAGGCCATAAGCCTGCCGGCGCCGGCAGAGAAACCCACTTGAAACAGTCCTTCTGCAGCAGCAGGGCTGCCAGGCCAGTGGAGCCAAAAGCAGGTTTCAGGAGGTCAGAAATCCCATGCAATGGGTTTTGGCCTGGCTGTAGTTACGTTTTCCTTGGGGCTCTGGCAGCTGTTTCAGCTGCAAGAGGCCAAATGGCACTGCTGTCCTGGCCTGCCACCCACCCAAGCGAGTAGCCTGGCTTTGCTGAAACGAACTCACACTTTCCATGAGGCCTTTCCAAGAGAGGCCTTCCCCCTAGCCCCCCTTAGCTTCACCCCTGGCCCCAGAGCATGACCCTTGCTTTCAGGGTGTGTGGAGCCTCTCACAGACAGCAAAGGGGACCTCTGGAGTGCACGTGGCAATGTGGCTTTCCCTTCAATACCAGGGTCCTTGCATGCTCCCTCTCAAAACGTGGTATCTCTCATGCCAAGTGGCAGGGGTGACATCTTCTTCGCCTTCAGCATATGTCAATTCTATGGGAGTTTGCTTCCCACCTCATTTATATGGGAGTGAGTCAATGATAACTGCCCTGCATTCATTGCCATTTTCAGCACAGTGAGTCTGTGCACAAATGATGGCAGCACAGGGATGCTTAATGCTCATCCTGCATTTACCCCCACCGTGTAAACAGAGTGAATGAGAAACCTCTTCCAGGGTGTTTTAAAGTAAATTGCTGTTTCTAGCAAGCTTTTTTGCACACACAGGTGCTTTGGCAGTGCATGGAGCTGGGATTACGGAAAGGTTAGCACATGCCAAAAGGCAAACATTGGACAAAATTCTACCAGTGTACCTGCATAGAATTGCTTGGAGAAAATAATCCAAGTGTTTCTTGCAATTTCAAGTACACATGAGGTACTGTAGCCACACTGTGTTACCTCCCTTTGCAGAGTACGAGGAATTGCATTTCAATATGTAAAATATATTGTGTCATGCAAAACTCATTGTCCAGGACCTTTCACAAGCTGAGTGACATTTTGGGAATGGCAATCCATTGCAGTGGGGTGAAAATATGATCTGACATCATTATTGTGCTGAGTCTATAGGCTTTTGCAGAGGTTGACAATGTCCCTGCTGTAGTTCAGATTAATCCCAGGGCTGCTGTAATATATCAGGACATTCTTAAATGCGGTACATCTTATATGAGCCGTGGCATAGTGTGGTACTCACCCTAAAGATAGATAGGGAGTCCCATTCCTGCACTGGGGAAATCCCTTAACCCTTTTAAAATGAGCCTTAATTATATATTTGAAGGAACTACAACGGCTGGATTGAGCATTGGAGAATAAGAACCCAAAATTTATCTCTGCAATTACAAAGGATAAGATTCCCTTTGTTTTGATGGGAAGCAGGAATGTGATTCTGCTCAATCTTACCCATGCCTGAGCACTGCGGAACTGTTCCCTGACCACTTGTACTGCTAAAAGAAAACTTGGATGATCCTTGTAGAAGGAGGAAGCTTCTCCATGGGAGCAAAATGTTTTTTCCCAACCTTCAGGCCTCACCATATCAACCACTTCCCATGTGGCCACAAGCAATGTAAAAAATAGCCATTTTCTACACTAGTAAGGGTCCTTTCAATGTGATGAGGTGCTGAGCTCAACTATGCCAGGATCTGATGAAGCAGAGGCTGATAGTTCTCCAAATCCTGCCCAGGGCTGTAAAAATACAGGTTGTTCTAAGATTTCAGTCAAATTCCTCACTTCCTTACTTCTAGAAATCTTGTTTTGGGCATACCTGGGCTGTGAAAATCCCTTGTTTACCCCTGCAGAAATCCACTAACAGAAGAGTCATATTTAAGGTGACTAACTAAGAATTGTGCTAGTCTCTTTCATTTGCAGCTTTTTGTTGTATAATGAGAGCCTGACATCATAGACGTCATCATTATTAGAATTAGGGGTTTTCTGCTGGCTTTGTTTGTTTTTTTTTTAAATCTGTAAGACATTAGGGACTGAAGGCTGCCTCCCCCTCCTCACACACACACTTTGTTGAAGGGACTTTGGAAGGTCTAAGGAGTAATTATTGTGAGCTTTTAATGCCATAATTGAAGGTGTTGAATCTTCAACAAAGCCTGATTTTATTAAACTTGTGAATTAGCCCTGACATTAAATAGTTGTTAACAACAAACAGAAAGAGATGGTTTGTTTTTTTTTTTTTCCTCCTTTTTCCTTTATCTATTTTTTTTTCTTACCTCTCGCTTTATAATCTGCTTGCCCCCAAATGGCTTGGCCACTGCTCCTCTCCCTGGTTTTGCACTCTTCTGGCTGCACATCAGCACCCGCACTAAGGAGAAGTGATGGGGAGGAGGGAAAGAAAAGGAAAAAACCCCAAGGGACAGGAAGCCTCTCCCCTTGGAAGTAGGACAGCAGGACTGTGCTGGAGAGAAGGTGCTGTCTTGGGAGATTTGTGTGTGTTGCTGGCACAGCTACAGCTTCCTGTGTGAAGCTGGGCCACAGCCACTGGGGAAAGTCTGCACAGATGGCTCGAGGTGTGTGGCCAGACTTGCAGTGCCAGCCTGGGGTGGCCAGCTCCACTCCAGAAACCATGTAGCTGTGTTGGATGCAAAGCTATTAGATCCAACTGAGAGATTTATTGTGAGTTGCAGGGAGAAAACGGTTGGCCTGACTCCTCTGTCTCCTGCCTCACAAGGTCATGGCTTGGCTGTTGGGCCAGGCAGCTTTCCAAACTCACCTTGTCATCTGCTGAGGGGCATGGAGAAGCTTTGGTGCTCACAATGGCACAACCATGCCTTTTGCAGTGTGTGGTCATAACGTATGGTTGGGCTGATGTGGCTGGGCTGCTTGCCTGTGATGCCAAGGCAGGGTCTGAAGAACAAAGTCTTTCAAATCATTCCTGAGACTTCTGCCTGTGAGTGGCACAGACATACTACTTCTGCCTCCAAGGACAGAGGAAGTGTTTTAGTGGGGCTGCAGCAAAACTTTTGGGGAAAAATAAGTAAATAAATCAGCCAACAAAAATTTCCAGCGACCCAACCCAGAAATACATTTAAATAAGTCTTTGGAAGATGAAGTCTATCTCCAAAAATTAGACCTCTGCAGATGGCTACTCCAGAATGCAAAACCTATGTCTGTTTTCAGCCTATGAATGCACAAGCTGAAATGTTTTCCTCCTTTTAATTTTTATTTATAAAATCCAGTTCATAACAAGATTCATCTGTTCCATCAGGATTTTTAGTAGCCAGAAGGGTTTTTTATTGTTGGCGAGCATCGGTTTATAAGGGTGGAGAATCATCTGGTTTTGTGGCCAGCTGTTGGCCATTGTTAGGGACTATTAAAAAGTCTTTGTACATGTGCCCAGATATGTGTTTGAGGGGCATGCCATTAATCAACTTCTAACTACAGGAATAATGATGAGACATCTAAGGAAGAGGTTCAAAATTATTAAAATAGCATTCAGGTGGGGAAAGTAATTCATTCTTATGAATGGTGCCTCACACGTGTCCAGAAATTATGTACTAACCAACTCCCCTGATATCAGCACTCACCCTAGTCCTGTAATACATGATATTGTCCTTTAAATAGTGTTAGCTGTGCATCTGTTGCAGCTCACTTTCCTTGGAACTTTGGCTTCATGAACTATTGAGATCTGGTGGAGAATGGCATGTCAGCAGAGCACCCCACCAAATGAGCTTGGTGTTAATGAAGGGTTTTAGGTAACATACTTTGCCCCCTCACTGGCTGCAGAGTATATGTGTGCATGCAGTCAACTGGAACAGATTAGCTGGTAGAGATGCAGTAACTTGATTGCATGCCTAAACAGTGAAAAAATGCTGTTCACTGATTCTTCACCTATTCATATGTGTTCTCTTCAAATGTATGGTGGTCTTCACTGGCTAGTGTTAGCATGGAGGCCCGGTGGCACCTTGCAAAGACTTTCCCCTCTTCTGCAATGATAAGAGGTACTGTTTCTGGCAGATAGAACATAGGAGTAATCCTCAAAGTGGCAGGCATGTAAGCACTGAGACATCATCACCTGCTCCCAGTCCTGACATTCAGCAGCACCTGGGATCTCAGGAATGACCCTGAATATATTTCGTAATGGAATTCCTCCTACCACAATGCACACAGTTCACTATGAGCGTGGCTGGTGCAAGCTTCCTTTAAGCTATGAAGAAGGTGCCCAGCTTTTACTGGAATTACATTTTCTGCTACCAGCAGAGTGGCTTAAGAAGATCTGCATTAGTGGCATCTGAATGAAACATGTTAAAAAGCAAATTCTCAGCAAATTCCAAGCAATATATAACCTGCTGGACATGCTTTTGTGAATTCAGGCTAGACATTGAAAATTTAGGAATTAACTGAGGTACAAATTGTCAGCATAGCAGATTCAAAGAGTCTAAAAGATGGCATGAGGGCAATAGCTGTGAAATCTTGAGTTTTGGGTTGTTGTGTTCAATGTTCGTGTCAAAACCTATGTTTACATTGGAGAGTGTAAAGGATAAGAGCAGGTATTTACACTGTGGATTGCAATGGTACTTTCTGAGCTGGTGAGGCTTGCCACAGCTTCACCATGTACTTTTGGACTATGCTTAAACCCAACATGCATAAATGGCAAAATTATTTCAAATGGACTATGATAATATTATACTTTGGCAAGTAGCTTTGAAAAAGTGCTTGCCAGCTGCATGATAACATCTACTAAGTCTGGAAGTGTGATAGTTCAGGTCATGTCATATGAACTTAAGCAATGGCCTCCTAATTCTGCTTTAATAGCATCAACCCTAGGCTTTTAAAACTTTTTTGAGGCTATCCTCAAAAAACATAAGATTGAGAAATCATGAGGTTTAAAAAAAATTGTAAACTGTGTGTTCTTTTTCTCAGCCTTGAGGGTTTATGTTTTCAGTCTTTTCTTTGCAGCAATGCCAGCTAGAAACTTACTTTTAAAATACTGGAAGTAGGGAATGTTTGTGTAATCACATGACTCCAAGAACTGGGAACTTAGGAGGAAAACCCAAACAAAACTAGGACTGAAGATCTGTGGTAAAATCTCCAGGAGATTGTGATAAAATCTTCTGGATATTGATCATATAAAGGAACAAAAATGAAACATCACTTTAAAAAAAAAGTAATGGATTCTTATTTTCCTTCTCTGAATAGAAATCATGTTCAGATTTTAACAAAAATAGCAAGTGGGGAACATACTCAGGTTTAAGAATAACCATATGACATAAGCTTTACAATGTTTTGCCCTAAGTTGTCCATTTTTGACCTTGGCCATGCTTTTAAGCCTTTTTATTCCCCTGAAATTGAATAAGGGAAACATTAAACTTGATGGGTAGACATTTATAAGGTGTAAATCAGTGCAGTTATATTGCAGTCAAGGACCTGGGTCACTGAAGGGGCCAGTTTCATGAATTGTTCTCTTTGATTTTGTTCCTTTTTATTTCAGCTGCTTCTGGCAATAATACATGAGCCCAATTTCTGTAAATAGTGATCAGATGAACTCACACAGAGCATCTCAGTAGCTGTTAGTGTCACCTACTCTGGATGAACTCACTGACCAAGAGACTGTCAAAGAAAATATCTTTATAGCTTGAACAGACAGCAGAATCCAGCCCTTGGACAGACTTTCATGAAGAACAAATGCAAGGCACGATTTTTGCCTTTATATTCAAATACATGCTATTGTTCTGCAGTTACATAAGTCAGCCAGTCAGAGACCAGAAACAACATCATATGACTTATGTAACTAACCATTGCCCAATCCTGCAAAGAGATCTGTGTGGTCAGGCCCCCCCCATGCAAAGCCCCATTGAAGTCCAGACAAAGATCACTCCAGGGTTGGAACCCAACATGGTAGAATTTATGACTATTTGCAGCAAGCCACTCACGAACAAAACTGAGAATTAATCCCTGAAGAAACGAGTGAATCATTTTTTTGATGAACAGATACATTCTATTCTGTTTGTAACAGCTCTGTGGATAATTCAGGATTCAGAAAAGAGGCAAAATCCATCAAAGCAAATAGACATTAATTTCTAATTATATGTCCGGTTCTTCAAGAAGGGCCAATATCCTTGGGCAAAAAAAAAAAAAAAGAGAGGAGTCTGGAGAAAACAATCTTCTGAGAAACAATTTGGTGGCTCTTGATAACTCAGAAATTCATCTGAGGTGCTACCAGTGGTTGAGATGGTTGAATTCAGCAAACACAGCTCCAAAAATCAGGTGCTGTCAGATGCTTCTACAGCCTGTGTGAGAAGACCTCCATGACTGGAGGTGCTAGTGTGGCCTGTTTGAGCTTTTGGGTTTAGTGCACCCTGTTGTGTCTCAATTGCAAGCAGTGACAGCTCTCTCCTGCCCTTGAACAAAACTGGGGGATGCTAGAAAAATCCTGAAATGCACTCTGTGAAAGACTGTCTAAAGCTCTAAAACTACTCCAGTGGTGGGTGGAATCTATAAAACATTTAGATGACATCCTGGCTGTGGTAACCAGCTGGCAGCTTGCCTCGTCCTCCTAAGGTCTGCCTTTTATTTGAGAGACTGCCTGCCATTGCACACCTGGCTGCAGGTAGAAGTTTATACCAAGGTTAGGCTGCACATGAAGTAGGTAAAGTAATGTGGCGCTGTGGCCACCAGTGTAGCCACCAGGCTGTAGCAAAGGAAACCTTCTCACAGGGAAAGCCACTTCCTGCTGCTGTCCTTCAGCCTCCATGACCAGTGCTAGTGAGCACCGAGCTGCTGCTAGCAGTTCTTGGAGATCTGCTGCTCCCTCTTGCCCTGTCTTCCTACATTGTTTCAAACCATTATGCAGGGTCAATGTCTTTATTGCCACTTTACACCTGATCATCCAGCCCATGACTGCAGCTGAAGAGGTGGGACAAGTAATTGTGATGTATAAACACAGTTGTTTCTATAGAGAATGTTATTCCAAACCTTTCAGGAGACATCAAGAACTTTACTGTATACATAGAGGCTTTTGACTTAAATGCTGTGCCTGGAACATGGAGGAACAGCCAACATATTGTAAACAGATTTGTGTTTCACTCTGTGCTCAGCAAAATATAGGCAAGAGACTTGAACAACATATTAGCCCATTTTCTTACCTTGGCATCTGCTTGATTTGCATTTTAGTGCCAAGATCTGTTGCTTTTGAATTCCCTGTGTTACTTTTTGTAGATTATATTGTATATAAGACATATTTGTCTAAAGCCATTTTTCTTTGCCAAATAATAGAGAGAACTGGATAATTTGGCTATGGCAAAAAAGTATATGTGGTTGCTAGCATGTGATTTTTTTTCCTGTTGAAAGTGAATAGAAATTGTTCCCTGTAATGTGCTAATACAAGATCTCTGGAGGGATCATCCAACTGAGAGCAGTATGGATCCTACAGTATGGCTGCCTACAATCCACTAGCAGTCATGGTCTTGAAATGCAACAGTTGAAAACAAACTCATTTAAACCATCCCCACAGCTGCCTGGCTGACTCTGGTAACCAAAGAATGGCAGGACACATTTGTGGTGTCTCCAGAGAACTGTTTTCTTGTGGTGTGGAGGTAGATGAGGAGAAAACCTGCTATCAGTTGTTGTGGCTCCAAGTTACCTAGCTCTGAAGGCTGGGAGGAGGGCAGCATGGCTGTGGGCATGGGCCACATCCACAGACGAGCAAACTGGTACACTCCTTACATGAGGATGAGAACCACCAGGTTAGTGGCCACTGGGCACCAGCACATGTGGCCAAGGTGTGTTCAGCTTTTGCTCACGGCTCACAGCCACACCGGAGACATCCTCAGGGGATGTACTTACCATGTTGGCTGGAATGGCAGCAAAACGTTAAGACAGTGGTCTTACAAAGGACTGGTTGCCTGTAAGACATATTTCTCAGTTTTTGTTTTTTCAGCAAAGGAATAGCTCACAGTGCTTATAGGTAATGCACATACAGTAAGCAGGCTGTGTCTACCCCATCTTCATTGTAGGAAGGCAACACTTACTTTGTTAAAACCTGCTGCTGGCACATGTTGTAAAAGACTAGTGTATTTTGCCCATTTTCCATGTATGTCATTTCCATGTGTGTCAGTTATCTGCATGTATGACATTAGCTAGTTTAGCTGGTTTCTTCCCCAATAACTCTTAAAAGCCTGATTCCTACAGGGAGGGTGCCACTCAGCTTGGGTCTCCTTGGAAGCATGGAAAAATGCTGGATTGTACTGGGACCTACATGCCTGACATGAGCTCTTCTCTCAGGAGGCTGTGTTGTGGTATCTGTTGAGCAAATGACAACCGCAGTGACACCAGTCAGCTGTCTATGTACTGCTCCTCATTGACCCAAAAGCACCACTGCCTCAGGCTGAAAAAGTGCTTGAAACAGATATACAAGTGAGCTGGGGAGAAGTGGCTGAACCACCAAGGGGGCTGCTCCCAGTTGCTTCCTCTTGTGAACTCCCCACTTGTATGAGGGAGGAGAGGCAAGGGCGAATTTATTCACAAATGGCAGGCAAGATCAGAATCTCTTAATAAGTAAACCGTGATGAGCTTGAAAGTTCCCAGCACCCACTGAAATTTAGCACAAACAAGGAGTCTGATTGATTAAACTGGGAAAGTTTTTCCCAATTAAGAGCTGGAGGAACACTCAGAACCCCTCTGCGGAGCTACATAGCTTCCAGCATGGACATCACGCCCGCCTTCAGCCCAGCTTCTGACGTTACCACATGAATTTGTTTATAGAAACTGTTAACAGCAATATCTACCCCAGTAAGTGACTTAAAAAAAAAATAAAGAAAGAAAGAAAGAAAGAAAGAGAGAAAGAGAGAGAGAAAGAGAGAAAGAGAGAAAGAGAGAAAGAGAGA